>JAMQGT020008976.1:0-102030 GCA_024447675.2 Pterophyllum scalare | reverse complement strand
TCTTTTGAACTCTGGTATGTCACCCATAATGTTGTGTGCATTGCAATATTTTGAGCAAAACTGTGCTCTTACCCTGCTAATTGAACCTTCACACTCTGCTCTTACTGGTGCAATGTGCAATTAATGAAGATTGGCCACCAGGCTGGTCCAATTTAGCCATGAAACCTCCCACACTAAAATGACATTTGTTTCAGTTTCATTGTCCAACCCCTTTATGTCCACTGTGATTGGCCATCTCTGAACAGAGGTGGTGGATTATGACACCAACTGTCTCCCATTTATAATCCAATCCTGAGCTGTCTTCCCAGGCTCCTCAAACTCCAACTCACACCTTTCTTCAGGTGACAATAGGTCACTTGACAGAGTGGGGTGAAGTCTCACAGTGGTTTCACCGAAAACCACTCACTATAATGACCCAGACCTTTTTTCACACAATGTGATTATGCACATGAACAAAAGTGGGTCACGAACACCTCCAGGGGACAACCCCCACTGGGCTTTAAGTACCTGGAACTCTCCACCAATTGGTTTTAGAACTGAAGAAGCCTTTAAGATGTGACGTGAAACACCTTCAAGAAACTTTAAAGAAGTCCAGTGGGTTTTTTCAAGCTCCAGAGACTTCTATGGCCTGGATGACTGAGAACCTACACAAACATTTAAGGAGTTGGGAAGGTGTCTTGGAGCCATTTCTAAACAACTGCAAATTCCAAAATCATCAGTTCAAACAGTCGTACACAAGTACAAGTAATTCAGATGTGTCACCTAATGAATTCCCTAAAATGGAACGAACTGTCACCACATACTATTTCACTAATCTAAGCCATCTACATTTCCCAACACACTACTTTGCCAAGGTCTGAAAGAAGGGCCAAACTGTCACTATTAGGAAATTGGTTAGGATAATCAGGGACAATCCAGGAACCGCCAAGGTTTTATGGTCAGACGAGATAAACATTGAGCTATTTGGCCGCAGTGACAAGAGGTATGTTTGGAGGAGTAATGGTGAGGCTTTCAAACCTAAGAAAACTGCACCAACTGTCAAGCATGGTGGTGTTAGCATCATCCTCTGGGAATGTTTTGTTGCCAGTAGTGCTGGTACATTGCACAAAGTGGATGGAATTATGAAGGAAGAGGACTACCTCTAAATTCTTAAACTTCCCCACAAATCAGCAGCCAGATGGTTGAAACTTGGACATAGTTGGGTGTTTTAATACAAACACACATCAAAAACAGCCTTCCCAAAGCACCAGCCTCAACCTTATTGACACTCTGTCGACTACACTTAAAAGCCAGGTCCTGATGAGTGCATGTAAACTTCTGACCACAACTGTAATTCTCAGATAATGCAAAGATGTTCATTTTAATCTCAAAGAAGGCAGTGAATCCTCACATTTGAACAGTTATTTTTGTTTTAACTCTTTCCCTATGAAGATGACATTTGATGATCTCTCCGTACCTCTAATGACAAGTTTTGACACCTCAGTATATATCAGTAAAGATGTGGTTTGACGACTATTGGAATAATTTCAGATTTTCCAAGCCTAAGCCTGGTAAGCTGTATAGGCAGAGATCACCCTCAGTAACTTCTGAGGCACAACCAGTCATTTTGTTCTGGAAGCAGGCCTGATATATGGCAGAAACTGCTCAGGTCGAAAGAGAAACAAGGGCTACCCCTGCTAGGTGTCCAAGGGTTAAACAAAAAACGGAACTTAGTCAATTTCCAAGTGTTCCTTTTGGCTCTAATGTGAAAGTTCTACTGAATTCTGGGGGGTTTTTTTTTGAGTTTGAATGCAGTCAGTGCTCTCAGCATTTTTGGTCTGGTGTTCATTAATTCAAAATATCTAAGCTCCAGTGTAGAAATACTGTTACAGGAAAAAAGTCATGGACTGAAATTAGGAGTCTAAAATATATAAAGTACAAAACTGTTCTACTAAATAGTCAAAGTAAAATAGTCATTATGCAGAATGGCCCATTTTAAGAATACTGTTATCACAGCCTCTAATAATATTTTAATATTTACTCATAAATAATGTTTTTCTTGTTTTAACTGCATCTGAAAAGTAGCTACTGAATAGTATAAAAATCCCATTATTTGTAATCTAATTTTAGAGAGTTCAATTTATTACTTATATAGCTATCTCAAGGCTCTTGAAAATGTAAGGTAAAGACCCTACAATATTAAAGAGAAAATCCCAACAATCAGACAACAATCCCCTATGAGGAAACGCTTGGTGACAGTGGAAAGGAAAAACCCCTTTTTAACATGAAAAAACTTTAAGCAGAACCAGGATCGGGGAGGGGCAGCCATCTGCCAAAAAGAGAGACCATTAGTACTACAAACTACAGGACAGAGTATGCAAAAATAAATGGCATGTAATAGTGATATGTAAACACATTGGGAATGAATAGCATTGTACAGTGCATCATGGGAAGTCCCCCAGCAGCCTGATTCAGGGTCAGCTGATCCTGTCCTAACTCTGAGCTTCATCAAAAAGGAAAGTTTCAAGCCTGATCTTAAAAGGGGAGAGGGTGTCTTTCTCCTGAATCCAAACTGGGAGCTGGTTCCATGGGAGAGGAGCCTGATAGCTGAAGGCTCTGCCAACTATTATACAAATAGTAGTAGTATTATAATATTAAAGCATTGTGTATATACTATACTTTTGCAAAGTGCATTCAGTCTCTTACCTAGGGTCACTGTCAGTTGTTGCATGTAAAGACTCCAGAAGAAGCAATGGGATGCAATTAAAAGCTATTTTGTCACTTTTACAGCTCAGAGAGTCACAAGTGATCTCCCATGCTGATATCTCACCTTTTTGCAGCTTGAGTTGAGCCTTGAAACTTGTGTCCTGTGTGTCCTCAGGCCCGTCTCAACTGTAAGCACTGCGGGAAGCCGGTGGTGGACGTTCGAGTCGGGATGCAGTATTTCTCTGAGTACAGCAACGTCCAGCAGTGCCCTCACTGCGGCAACCTGGACTATCACTTTGTTAAACCTTTCTCCTCCTATAAAGTACTCGAGGCTTATTGACAAATGTTGCTCTTGCATGCTAGTTGAGCTGCTTTTTGTTCTAATTTTTTTCTAACACAGTCTAGGAAAGATTTTATTTTTTGGGCCTTAAGGTGGTTTTTAAGTTCTCTCTCTTTTGATTTCTGTACAGGAAATGTATGACCCTAGTTAGAGAAATAAAGTCTCCATGACAGTATCTCTGCAGTTAGAGATAAGTGTTGATAAAGTGTTGAACTGACACTTAAGTCAAGCGAACACATTTATCTGTGACGAGTGAATGTATCTGTATGCCAAATTTACTTTTATTTTTTACCAAAAACAATCTTGAATAAAGCTGAGAGAGATAGACATTGGTGTTGGTTTGGTATGTTCCTCATATTTAAAGCATTTTAAAAAAAAAGAAGAAGAATATGTTCTGTCTTGATTTAAAAGCTTTACTTCCTTTGTGCAGATGTGAAAACAAAAACTAAATTAAAGGGGCAAAAATTTAAAGTGGATACGAGATTAGAGAACTATAACACCTGCAGATGCTTTCAGCTAAAAAGGCATGAAATAATTAAGTTGTGAACATCTGAGAAAACTGTAATATCTACTTTACATGCTGAGAGATCAACTTGGCCTCACCCATGTCAATAACTTACTCATATTTTGTAGCAATGGGTTGGAAGAACCTACTTCCACCGGCCATCTGGGGCTTTTATTTTTCTTTTAAAAGGATGGTGTTCTTCGTGACTTCACTGAAGAGTTTCTGACGAGGAGCACTGAAGCCACGATGGAGGTCTTTGTTGCATTTTTAATTTTTCGATCATTTCAGTAATAACTACAAATGTTGGGCTCTAAGAAATTTTTTGAAAAGACTTTAAAGGTATATTTTCTAATTGCATCGCACACACACACTCAGAATACATGTTCAATCAGTCGCATTAATTTCACACTGATGTACTGAAAAGCTAAAGTGATTTCTTCTTATCCTGATTGCCAATGTTAGGGTAAGTAAATCCAGATAAGGGTAAAAATACCCCGGGACATGGTTAAATAAAGGTAACACTGACTTGTTGCGCCATCTTGTGGCACAAAGGGGTATTACACAAAAGTGCAACCCGACCCTAGTTCGACTTCAGTTGATATCAGTTCAAAATTTTGACATGAAGCCATTTCTTCATGTTGTGCTGATGGTTTTCATAATTTAAAACTACTTTTAAGCCTTTTAAGTACCTTTAAGCCCCCTACTCTTATGTGACAGAATGTAATTTAACTGTCATAAGTGTTGAATTATGATGGGGTAGTTTTGCGTTGAATCATTCATTATAATATCACCTTTTGTGCTACCAAATGAAAAAAAACAGTCTTTAGGAATTATTACGTCCACCAAGGGGGTCATGTGATTGGCTTGGTTTCTCTATTTGTCTGATTACCTGGATTACTCAAAAAGTCATTTCATTTGCTGATGGTTACCTCAGACTTAAAAATCATAAATTCTTGAAACTGATGCAAACATGGATCCAGAAATTTGATTCATTAATATGTATCAAATGTAAATAACAGGGTTTGACTGGGTTTTGGGCTAGAAGACCTGGTAAGCATGATGCACAATGTGACTGTCAATATGGGTGTTATGTGACTTTACCAACAGGACTCAATATCTTTTTAAACACCCATTGCTTGAAAAAAAAAAAGATTTCAAACAATTTCTAAATGATTACAATTGAATAACTGCATTATCTTGTAGGATAATTTTCTGTGACCTGCATAGATCAAGCCATCAGTGTTGTTTAGCTTCAACTCAAGTTGTGGGAGAGGTGTTTAAAAGCTGTTTCCAGTGTAGGCAGTACCAAAGAGAGGTGCAGTTTTCAGTCTCTCACAAGATAGTTCCTCCTCCCGTATGCTTCTTCGCTGCACGCCACACTTCTAATCAAATGGGTGGATTATGAGACAACAGGCCCACCCCTGTTGCATGGAAGCAAGACAATAAAATGGTAAGAAACTCAAAAACTTTATTTAAAGGTGGCTCATGACATGTCTCTTTCTGGCTGTGTTGCATTTCTGCTCCATCTACCTGCATTTTGCACTTCTGATTGTTTTTGTCTCTGTAGTTCACAACGTGTCGCTTAATTTTGATATTTTGCAGCTGTTTCTTGTTGTTTTGGGTCTTTTAATGGTTTCATTTATGGACGTTCTGTATCTCTGGAGTTATAATGCCCATTTAAAGTCCGTTTCTCTTTACAGTTGTTTTGGATCTTTTAACCACAAAATTGTTTCTCTTGTCATCTTGTGTTTGAAGCTATTTTGCATGCGTCATTCTGTGTCTCTTTTGGATAATTTTTTTATGTCATTGTTATTTTCTATAATCTTTGCGGTTATTTTACATGTATTTGAAGTCATTTTTTTCTTTTGGTGGCTGTCTACATAAAATATTTTTTTGTATTTGGACATATTTCATGTGTTTGTACACGGGTATGTTTCTTCACTGTTATTTTGTTGTTTGTAGATTTCTATTCAGTCATTTTGTGACTCTTTTATGTCATTTTGTGTTAACTGTTTGGTAGTTTGTAGCTGTTTGGTCTCTCTTTGAAATGCCCCTTGACCTCAAGCACAATGACCCCTTGGACCTGGGCCCCATTCAGCTGTCCATTTATACCCTGGGTTACATCCTTTTAAACTACAGAGTCTGACTGAGCAACCAAGCTGTGGCATGTAGGCACAGACTCCAACTTGCTTTTGTGAAAAAGTTTTATTTCTGTCACATCACTGCTGTACGGACCCTTCTGCTGTGTCCGTGCTGCCAGCAGGGGGCGTTTCACTCTGAGTGTCCTTTGAAGTGGAGCTGGCAGGCTGTGGCACTGCAGCCTTGTTCGCTCCTTTTTGTGACAGTTCCTTCGCTGAAGGCGGTCGGAGGATGCACATGGCTGCTTGACCATCGCGTATCACTTTTGGCCTAGAGACAAATCCTACCATTACTTCCATTTGTTCCACGATTTGCTCCAGAGTGGCATCCTGTGGGAGGAAAACAAGATTTTTATGCATGGAAAGATTTTAAGGAAGATTTGTATAATGGCCCTCCACCTTGTTAGCTATTAAGGTAAAAGCCAACAATGAGAGAGAGACCGGCAACAAAAAAATGTATGAAAGTACGGATGCTAAAGCAGTTCTTATTGGAGTATGAATGCGGGGGATTTATCTTATTTTATTTCAGTTATAAATGTCACTGTTTGCTTTTATATTCTTAGTATAAATAGTTTTAAATGGATTTACAGAGATTTTTTATTAAGAACTTACTGAACAAAAGATTAATCTAATAATTTCCTCAAATTGATCTGAAATGCCTTCCTCACCATGTTAACTGCAGGTCCGCCGTGTCCCGCCCGCACAGTGATCCTCACGTGGTGCTTCTTCTCCAACCAGTTCTCCACCTGTTTCAGCTTGGTAGCGAGGTCGTGAGATGCGATTGCAGCCGAAAAGCTGAGCTCCTTCACCTGCACAGGAGCTGGATGAGAAAATACAATCGGCCAAATTTAATATTACATCTTACATTGTGTTTTACATACAAATTCTGATGATCCTGAGATTTGCTGATGACAGCCTATTCTGCAGCGTAATGATGCTTCATTTAAAAATAAGTACAAAAATGGTGCTTGCTCTCCTCCACCTTGCCTCCTTTGTCCTTCACATGCATTTTAGGAACTGAGACATCCTTCAACATGATGTAGTGAGACAGATTTCCATGTTGCAGGCAGGAGGACGGAGGAGATGGGGAGGCACAAATTATATTTAAAAAATTAGAAAACAGTGAACGCACACCTCCTTTCTCTTTCTTCTTCTCCCGCATTTTCAGCTGTTCCTCGTGGATCTGTTTGCCACTCATCAGCTGGTAGACCGGTGGGTCTTTGTTCTCATTGAGTAGCACCAATTTGAGACCCTCCTCATCCATGATTCTGATCACATCTGCACGGTGCATGAGGCCTAGGTTCTCACCAGTTGCACTTATCACTTGTATCTGACGATGAGGGATCTTACGGCCGACGCTGGCGATCGAGGCATTACCTCGGGAATCTTGCTTCTTCTTCTTTGGTGCGGCTGGAGTTTGTTCTGTATTGTGATCTTTAGTGGAGAAAGCAGACCATCTCCAGGAGGCAGTAGTTATGTTATATCTTTCGCTGCATACTGTAAATCTTAATGCTGGTGGTCTATAGACAGGACTCCCACCAGTCACCGTCCTCACTGCATGGCTTAGCATCCATCTCACACAACCTGTAGACATATCCTAAATCACAAGAAATTAAGATGTGATTATGTGATGGTGCATTTAAAGGTTAATATCACCAATATCACAAAGCTCAACATCATTTCAGCATCAGTAATTGTTTCCCAAGCGGGGGAAAAAAAACAGTTTAATTCTCCAGTTTTCAGAATCAGGCCAGCCTCCATTAGAAAACAGCCAAATTAAAGGTTGCTTCTCTTGCTCGTCACTCCACAACCCACACACGCTACGAGTAAAGACGTTTTCCAAATTTTCAGGGTCCAAGCTGTCATTCGGGATACACCGGTTTTGTATCATCGCCCGTCTTTGTGTGCTTTACACTGCAACTGCAGCCCGACGGCGAAGTCTGAAATAACGCCGAGCGGTTTAGAAAACCGAGCTTATTCGTGAAAAGCCTTGGAGTGCATGCACAGTGTTTCAATGAGTGTGAAAATAATTTAAGCGATTTTTAAATGGGAGGCTGGAGCTCACACACTGTTTTGCAATTCGCAAAAAAAAAAAGGGTCGCTTCGGATTGATCGTCCTTAAATGTCCTAGACAGAGCAGTTTGTTTTAGCAGCCAGCGGGTTACACGGAGTAATTAGAGAAGCGCACTAGTCCAGACACAAACGAAACCTCCCCATTTTTATCTCCTACAGTGCATTTTTACTACTCACTCGTGTCAGTGTCGTTTATTATTGCTCTCTGTCTGCAGCAGGGTGACTGCTGTAACTTCTTCCGCTAGGTACTCCTTCGTTTACTTTGAATCAAATAGCCAATACTGCCCCCTCGAGGACAAACTGGGACACAAACTGATTTTAAAGGATCGGTTGACTCAAACCCGCGAGCCTGAATGGGATAAGCGGAAAAAGATGGCTGTATGGATGGATGGATGGATCACTCCTATAACAAGAATAATATACACTCACAAGTAAGTTCATTAGGTACACCTTACCAATACCAGATTGGACTTCCCTTTCCATTCAAACCTGCCTTAATTATTCATGGCATAGATTCAACAACATTCCTCAGAGATTTTGGTCCATATTGACATGATGGCATCACACAGTTGCTGCAGATTTGTTGACTACACATCAGTGAGTCTTTTGATCCACCACATCCCAAAGGTGCTCTATTGGATGGCGAATGGACAACAACAATATTCAGGTAGGCTGCTCTGCTGCTGCTAAGGCACCCAAAGTGTGCCGAGAAAATATCCCCCACTCTATTACACCAGCAGCAGCAGCAGCATAAACCACTGATACAAGGCAGGATGGATATTTTTAGTTTATTTGTCCAGACATTTAGACACGTGGAAGAAAATTTGCTGGAGTTCATATGGAGTAACATTAGCATTTTATCTGGTGACATATTTTGCCACCTAATGACTGTAAGGTGAGTGTTAGACTTTCTGCATTCTAAGAAAGCCACAGTCCACTAGGGGGTGACTAAATTACAGTTTTGGTGAATGAAACCCTTGCATTTTATTCATATGTTACTCAGCAATAATTAACAGGCATGCGTGCCAGTGTGATGCACCCATAGAACTCAACCACAGACCATATAAACGATGAAATTGCTTTCAGGTAAAGCCAATGTGAGGTGACTTATATCGGCATTCTTTTTAACGGTGAGTCCTGTGGTTTCAAAAACATCATCTTTTGCTGATGAGTCTATGGGCTCAATCACTAGTTTCAAATCTTATTGATTAAAACATGATGTTCATTTTACAAATTATGATCCCTGTTATGGTCAGAAAGGAGGGTAAACCAAGAATGTTGATTTGCTACTGATTTTTGACTGATAAATTGTTAGCCAATGAGTGTGCAGTGTCCCTCAGCTTCACAGACAGATCTGCCCCACACTTGAGACTTCTGGTTTCAACAAGCTAAGACAGTGATGTTGAAAGTACTTGATGTGAGGCTTCAAAAAGAATTTATAAATGTGTAATGGTACATACAGTTTATAATCTCAGCTCTCTTGTCCAATTAGGGTCACTTCTGGCTCCAAAAGCACATGGTGACTAAAGTCTGATAGCTAACTTCATCTGTAGAACTTTAAAGAAATATACAATTATGGACCATCATAATAATGTGCAATAACACATCTTCCCATAGTTGCCCATCCAGATTCTACTGTGCATGCATGGAATACTACACCTTTCAATCAGATTAGAAAATAGTGTACTAACAACAATTATACATCCTTGGTCTTTGTATCTGTCCACATGACTGCAAGGGTCTTCTAGCTTATGATAGCTCTTTGCAACATCAGTTTGATGTCCATCTAGCCACGCAGGAAAAAGCATAGGTTTATAGCTGATGATAAATGCTCCTCTGTGTTTGGAGCATTTGGCTAAACACTGAGTACGTGTGCTGTTTTGTGCTGGACAGAAGGTGCCCAGTGTGCTTCCAAGAGCTTATGTGCTCAAACAGCTACATACTTTGCCTAATATTTGTTTATGTGACACAATGTTAAGTCATGAGAATTTGCGCACCACACTGTTTCTTGAATGGAAACAGTGACTCCCTGAACACTTCATGTCAAGCTATGCTAACCTGGCTGCAGACAGTGCAAAGATAACGTGAGGTATGCATCATCCAGTCTACTACCGAGACAGAGATTCATAAATCTAAAGATTATAGACAGCACAAGCAACTTGTAAGTGGAAGAAAATATAAAACCAGGTCCAGCTCAACAACTCCACTTAACTGCAACTGCATGCAAATATTGTTACTAAAGAAAAAATATGAAATAAAAAAATGTAAATTATCATATGCAAGGCAGTGTGGAATGAAAAGCAAAAAAAAAAAAAAATGCAAAAAGAATAAATAAAATAAATTTCCCGCTTATCTTATCCTACAGTTAGTACTATAAATACTTCCAGGGCAAGATCTTATCAGCCAGCAGCACCTACAGGCTCTTCTGTAGTAGTAAACAGTGGAAATGTGCCAGCCTCAGATGGAAAGACTGGAAGACTGGTCTATTTTGGAAAGCCAACAAAATTCCCACAGTGTTTTTCTAAGAAAATGTAATATCAGTAGTATCAGTAACTGTGCTTTGCTCATCAAAACAGATAAAAACTTTCATTTTTCCACTGTTGTTTTCAGTAATGCTGATTTTGTTGTCACACCATTGAAAATGTAGGCAGTTGTGTGTGACGCTTAACTGTTTCCAAAAATATAATATAGACTGATGCTGAGAGCTCATAATCTCTGTTTTGTTTTTAAATGTCATAGTCAGGCCTTTACACCAACTTGTGATTTGGCTCACTGCAATTTTACTTTTTTTTTGGCAAATTTGACTGCAACATGCTTGAACTTCAGTAATATGGATTATTTGATCTGCTTGATTACAGTATTCTCTGTAACTCTTGTACTGCAGCAACAGTTTTTTTCTAAAAGCAGACAGCAAACTCCATTCATCCATTTTCTTCTGTTTATCTGGAGCTGGGTCGCAGGGGCAGCAGTCTAAGCAAAGAAGCCCAGACCTCCCACTCCTCAGCCACCTCCACCAACTTATCCGGGGGGACCTCAAAGCATTCCCAGGCCAGCCGAGAGATATAATCTTTCCAGCATGTCCTGGGTCTGCCCCGGGGCCTCCTCCCGGTAGGACATGCCCGGGATACCTCACCCAAGAGGTGCCCCGGAGGCACTGCAGACACAGCTCCAATCTGTCTGTCAATCTCCCGCTCCCTTCTCCCATCACTTGTGAACAAGACCCCGAGATACTTGAACTCCTCCACCTGGGCAGCAACTCGCCCCTGAGCTGGAGTGGGCAAATGTTTCACACTTGGCTGCGAACCGTTCCACTACGAGCTGGAGGCCACCACCTGAAGCCAACAGGACCGCATCATCTGCAAGTTTCTGAGGCCACCAAGGTGGAAGTCTTCTTTCACTTGGCTACTGCTAGAAATTCTGTCCATAAAATTATGAACAGAATTGGTGACAAAGGTCAGCCCTGATGAAGTCCAACACCCACAGGAAACAAGTCCGACTTATTGCCGGCAATACAGATCAAGCTCTCACTGTGGTTGTACAGGGAGTGAATGGCCCACAGCAACTGGTCAGACACCCCATACTCCCACAGCACCTCCCACAGGATACCCCAAGGCACACAATCAAATGCTTTCTCCAAGTCTACAAAACACATATAGACTGGATGGGCAAACTCCCCCACACACTCTAATATCCTTGAAAGGATGAACAGCTCGTCCAGCGTTCCGCGACCAGGACAAAAACCACATTGTTCCTCTTGAATCCGAGGTCCAACTAACGGATGTAGTTTCCTTTCCAGCACCCTGGCATAGACCTTACTCAAACTCTTAATTTATATTTGTATTTAAGTGTTTATACTCTTGAAAATTTCACATTTACATTAAATTACAAATATCAAAAAGGTTTAGCTGAGAAATGATCAGTTAGATTTTTATGAACCTAATCTTCCTGACACGTACAGTACCAGTCTAAAGTTTGTCCAAACTTATGACTGGTACTGCTTTTGTGATTTGGTTTTCACATCTGACACATCTTACTGCAACAGAAAATGATGCTGTCTGTACAACATCATAACAACCACTATTCAGCTCAGCCCTGGATGCTCACCCAAGCATATCACAGTTCCTATTCCTGCTTTGCATGGAAGAGTAGCACATTCATGTCTGATGACATATTCAGAAAGTGTGAATTTGCAAGGCAAAATTTTTGCAGTGGGTATCTATGGAAAGGTTGATGGCACATGCATATCACCAAAGGTTCATTTCCTCTCCAAGTGCTCTGCTGACCAATCCTTTGGCTTCAACCAGAGAAAGGTAATATATATATATATATATATATATATATATATATATATATATATATATATATATATATATATATATATATATATATATATACACATATGTGCTTTGGACACTTTTGGCTTTTTAAAAAAAATAACTTGTAAACAACACTTGCTATTTGTCAACTGCAGAACTAAATGAATCACACATCCTGACTGAAACTGCATGCCATCCAAACAACATGACACAACACAGCTGGATTATTTGGGTTTTGTTAGTGATCCTTTTACAGATTTGTGCTGCAGGTGAGTACACAGTCTCCAAGTATTAAGACTTTATATGAACCTTATTATCTTGGCTACTGTTAGTGTATCACAATTTATTTTTCTTAAAATAAATTATACCTTTGGAGCATAAAGATCAAGAATTTTGAATGTTATAAGATCTACTATAGTAACAATAATGTTTATTACAAGGTTAAAAACAATTGTAAATTTTTCTTTAAAGGAAGTTTACCAGAAACAGAGAACATCAACAGAATATATTTAACGAGTACCAGAGACTGTTACGATCAGGGAAAAGCATTTATTGTTGCTGACAACTTCTACGGACACATCAGTGCGCAAAGCTATAATCGGTGTAAGTCAAATATACATTTTAATTAAAATTGTTGCCCATTTATTGCAAGCTGTGATTATATAAAGTTCTTTGTTTCTATTCATTTTTTAAAATCTAATGTTTCCTGATAAATCTGAAATTAGAGGAAAAAGATGAGTTGAGACCACTTAAAAGGCCAGTATAATCCATCTGAACTGCATGCTAAGTTCCGCTGAAACATTCTGAAAACTGATGTTAACATCCAATGTGTGCAATCACCAGCCAGCAATGGGGAATTAAAACAAAAGCCAGATATTTATTTGTTGCATTTGTTGCATTGGGATTGAAATTTCTGGTTACTTCAGACATGCTTTGACAACACTGTGCAAATTAGTTCATTTAAAGCAGCCTTTGGGACTGCTACAATCTATTAACTTGTGCAGTTAACTTGCATGTTGGGATAGACTCCACGTTCAGATGAACATGAAGCGTAATATATTCACATGGATGATTTGTCCTGTGTCAGATGCATCATCCATGTAAACACACTTTAGTTAGTTTAGTTAGACCTGGTCAGATTCAGTGTACATCCATTAAACTTTTTGGAACTATTTAAACAGTTTTTCCTGGTTTGTTTTGTTTTTTTGTTTGTCTTCTTTTTTTTGTAGATTATTGATTTGTATTTGTAAAAGGCGTGTAAAAGATTTAATTCTATAAAAAAAAAAAACTGCGTTCTTTGTCTTTACAGCGGGAAATTATTGCACAGTATTTGTGCAGACAAACGGAACTAAAATGCGTGAGTTCAGCTTACCTTTTATACTGTTTTACTCAAAAATACTTTCTAAATCTAGCATCATTTCAACAAATACAGACCCTTTCCAAAAAATTTGAATATCATGGAAAGTTGATTAATTTGCATAATTCCATTCAAAAAGTAAAACTTTCATAGATTATAGATTCAGGGCCAACAATTTAAACGATTTCAAGTATTTATTTGTTTATTTTTACATAATTTGGGCTTCCAGCTCATAAAGCCCACAAAGACAGGATTTCAAAAAATTCGAATACTGTGGAGAAATCAGCCCCAATTTTCCAGGGCATGAATGTTTTAAACTGAGTGTGACACACTAATTATCTACTAAACTCAAAGCAGCTGCACAGGTTTCCCCAGGTGTCATTAAATTGCTTCAGTTTGGTTCAAATGTCTTAGTTCGGTTCAATATGGGGAAGACTGCAGACCTAACAACTGACCAGAAGGCCATAATTGATACCCTCCATAGGATGGGAAAGCCACAAAACTTCTTAGCTAAGGAGGCTGGCTGTTCACAGAGTGCTGTGTCCAAGCATATCAATGGAAAGTCTAGTGGAAGGACAAAATGTGGCAGGAGAAGATGCACCAGCAAAAGAGGTGACCGTGGGCTTCAGCAGATTATCAAAAAGAAAAGATTCAAGAATCTGGCAGAGATCCAGAAAGAGTGGAATGAGGCAGGAGTCACAGCTTCAAAAACCACAAGATTCAGATGCATCCGGGAGATGGGCGACAACTGTTGGGTCCCTCGGATCAAGCCACTTCTGAACCTGAGACAACATAGGAAGCGTCTCAACTTGGCCAAGGAGAAGAAGAGCTGGACCATTGGCCAGTGGTCCAAGGTTCTCTTTTCCAATGAAAGTAAAGTGTGCCTTTCATTTGGGAATCAAGGTCCAAGGGTTTGGAGGAAGACAGGTGAGGAACAGAGCCCAAACTGCTTGAGGTCCAGTGTGAAATATCTACAGTCAGTTATGATTGGGGGTGCAATGTCTGGTGCAGGTGTTGGTAAACTCTGCTTTCTCAAATCCAAGGTCACTGCAACAGTCTACCAGAGTGTCCTAGAGGACTTCATGATTCCTTCTGCTGAGGATCTGTATGGAGGTGCAGATTTCATCTTCCAGCAGGACCTGGCCCCTGCCAATGCCACCAGAAGCACCAAAGCCTGGTTTGATGCCCATGCCATCACAGTGCTTGACTGGCCAGCCAACTCGCCAGACCTAAACCCCATTGAGAACCTATGGGGTATTCTCAAGAGGAAAACGAGGGCCACCAGACCCAACAACAAAGAAGAGCTGACAGCAAGCATCAAGGAGATCTGGGCTTCCATAACTCCCAGGCAATGCCACAGGCTGATTGCCTCAATGCCACGTAGCATCAAGGCAGTGATTAAAGCAAAGGGATTCCCAACCAAGTATCGAAGATTGACATATGGTTTTTACCATATTTTGATTGATTTGATGTGATCCTAATTTCCTTTTTTTTCTGCAAAAACTGAGAAGCAGTTTGGGCTGATTTCTCCACAGTGTTCTAATTTTTTGAAATCCTGTTTTCATGGGCGTTATGAGCTGGAAGCCCAAATGATGTAAAAATAAACAAATAAATACTTGAAATCATTTAAATTGTGGGCCCTGAATCTATAATCTATGAAAGTTTTACTTTTTGAATGGAATTATGGAAATTAATCAACTTTTCCATGACATTCTAATTTGGAATGGATCTGTATATATATATATATATATATATATATATATATATGTGTGTGTGTGTGTGTGTGTGTGTGTGTGTGTGTGTGTGTGTATATATATATATATATATATATATATTTTTTTTTTTTTTTTTTTTAATGTAAATTTTTTTCCCACAGGAAACTATAGTAGTGAAATTTGGAGGATTTGGCCTGAAATTAAATACAATGCTAGCTACCGGCTTTACATTTCAAAATGGTTCACAAATTACAACTTGGCTATGTATGTTCTGCGTGGGAAAAAGTGCAACTTCACAGAATTGGACTTTACAGGTAAAATAAATCTTCTGTATTTTATAATTTTGAGCATCCATTTTCAGCATTGTTAACAGCTTAAAATACAAAATAAACAAATAAATTTTAAAAAGCGCAATTAGAAAGTGAATAAAAAACAACAGCGGACATTTTTGTTAATAACTTTTTTGTAATCTAGGTTCAGCATGTCACTTCAATTACACAAGCACAAGTGAGTTCCTGTCTTCAAAGCTTGGAACAATGGAAATATAAAATACAGCGCAAACATAAAATATTCAAAAGTTGAATGAAAATGAAGTTTCTTAGACAGTGTTATGTATTATTTTGTCCCTTTCTTTCTCCTTTTTCTTACTGTGGTGGTAAACGCTGACAAACTAATCTTGAAGATTCTTGCCAGATTAGCTGTATCAGTACAAACACAGTGTGTCAAAAAGCTGCCTATGATGAAAACTACTGCACAAACATGGGTAAGTTCTCATTAGAAATGATTGAATATCTCTTCAAATGTGTATAATATCTGTTTTGCTACACAATAAAATAACAAATCTTGCCATGAAAAGTCTTTAAAAAGCACAGTTATATATTGATTTTTCATTTACTAGTGACATTACTTCATAATTTAAAGAAAAATTAATTATTGAAGTAAAAGGTGAAATAAAACTTTTCTTTATTTGTATTTGATAAAAATTTTGTGTTTTTAAGTTTAAACAAAAATTCCTTACTTAACAGCTTCCAATGTCCAGGATTATTACATCATCGATATAAGCAAAACAACTGCAACCTGTACAAACTGTGACAATCCAGTAAAAAAGCCTGAGGTGGAAATAACTCTTAATGGAACACTTGTCGAAGGTGGAGAAGAAATTAGCGGTGCCACAGCATCGTAAGACATCCTTGCTTACCAAATAATATATTGCATATAATCATAATTTATTTTCCATTTTCCATTGAGACTTACTTTGAAGATCTATACCACTGAACTAATGTGATAGGGGTTTTTCAATGTTTTCTCATGGTGTTTTGCAAAATGCTGCCTGCATATCTCCATTACCCATAAGGTTTCATTTGGCACTGGTGCCTTGATGCACCAGCCACTCACTGTCTTGTTTTATTTTCATACACTTTTTTTTTTTTTTTGCTTTCACCTGCTACTTAGAATTAGGTCAGGATCAGTAACCCTTTACATTGAAATGAGAAGTTGGAAGCGCCCTCCCCATCTCACTAACACCATAATACTATGCATCACAATCTGCTGCATAAATGACACCTTGTGTGTAAGACCTGCTAGCATCTTTGAAAACCTGCCAAATATTTTTTTCCCCTGGAATGAAAATTTCCTGCTCTTTTTTTTCAGCTGCTAAGTTTGATTAACTGTAGGGACATTACATCAGTATTTTAGCTCCTATGTCTTTATCCCTGTGCAGTCCAAGTTCTAAAATTGTTCTTCCAAGTGTCACTCAGGGAAAAATCAAATCAAATCAATGTATCCGCCAAACATCAAAAACTGTTTCCACCCGCCACATGTAAATTTTGCATTTGTCCAAAACATATTCAGGGTTGAGGCTGTAACTAGGGTTGGGGTCTTCACTAATGATGACTTAGACCTCACAGGGTTAAGGCCACCCTCCAAAAAGACCACTTCTTTCTGACTGTCCTAATTTCAAAGCTGCATATTTTAATGTTTGCTTTGGTTTGGTCATTTGGTCAAGCTCGGTCTGAGTCTTACCCTGAACCACTCAACTCCAGCATTGTCCCGGTTTTGTTTCTCAGTCATTCTGAAAGTAAAAGGTAGCCACAATCAGAGTTCTGGAGGGTTTTTTTTTTTTTCTCAAGGACTTCTTTGAATTTGGCTGCAGTTACACTCCCCCCCCTTTATGATCAGTTTCCTGTCCCTGATGCTGAAAACCAACCAGTTAGCATGATGCTGCATCCACCATGCTTCACATTACGGGTGGAATTACCAGGTTAATAAAAATGACTAGTGTATACAAGACAGGGCTTGAAATTCTACCTGCAAAAGCCTGTTGTTGACTGATCAGAGAAACATTTTTTCCCCCCAAGCATGCTGCTTTGTGTCCTTTACTCAGAGTCAATGAATTCACATATAAACCCATAGATGCTATTTAGGTTTCAACATGAAACAAATAAACAAACAAACCCACTGTCAAACATGTTTTTTAAATACTGATTCTACAGACAACATCTTGCATTTATACGGTATAAATATTCTCCCATCTGTCAACAGTAAATTAATGAACAACATGAAAAACCTGGTTGGCAACATGACTGGAGCTTCGGCTGCAATATCTGCAGGAAACGGCGTCACGGGAGTCTTAGTGAGGGAAACACAAAAAGAAGATGTGCAGGAAGTATCCTTTGCTTATAAGTCTCCATATGACAGCATAAATGTAGGTGGAATTAAATTTATTTGACTTTCACACATGTTCAATTATTAGTGTCAGAATGCTGCACAAAAAACATGGAAAGGATAAATGAAATGCACAAATAAAAAGCTACTAGTTCCCCTAAAATCCCAACAGTGGTGGTTTTAAAAATGCACAAATATCACTTTAAAGTATTTTCATTTCATGTCATTACTTCTATTTAAGATTTACTAGAAAACGTATGACAGATTTACATATTTTGCTACATTATCATTAAAGATATTCATCAAAAATGAAAGGGGTCTTTGAGCATAATTACATGCAATACCGTGTAAGACTTGCCTGTAATTGAAGATTTTTAAAATGTTAGAAAAGCCTGTACAGTTGAAAATGTTGCAGTAATTTGATTATGTAGTAATTATTGTCTGTTTATGATCACAGGAATTTTTCTCACAGCTCGTTTGTGTGTCACTGATTGCTGATTTTTGTGGTATTTTGAGTGAGATTCAGGTAAATATGCCCTGTGCCGGACCATTTTTATGTTCTTTCCTGCAGATTATAGAAAACAGAGAAAGTCTGAAGAGCTTTTCAAGATCCGTCACAGTGCCAAAACAAGCTTTTGATAAAGCTATAGCTTTAAATGTCAGTATCCCATTCGCAGCTGTTTTACGATTCCCTAATCTGGCAAAGGTAAGAAGAAATAGACAGATTCAAATACAAATTTGATGTTAGGTGATGGATTGACCATAAGTTGATTTTTCAGGATGAGAAGAACAGCACTGTTTTAGGGGATGAGATTTTAGCTGTTGAGATGGGAGCTGAAATTGCCAACCTCACAGACAACATAAGCATAAATTTTAAGAGCATCACTTATGTAAGTGAAAATTTTATTCCTGTGTCTTTCCTTCTGTTTTCTTTTCCATTCATATTGAGTGCAGTTCTGTTGTCTCGTTTACAGAATGGGATACCATCTTGTCATTCATGGAGTGGTGAAGGTACTTTCTCTGCTTTGTTTGCATGTTGATATAAAGCATTTGCAGTACCTGTTTACTTGGTCATGCATTGCTGAGAAAAGTTGAGCAAAGAGCTTCTTCTTACCAGACATCTCAGTGCGGATAACTGTTTGAAAGACTGCCTTAAACAATCACCTCAGCGGTGATGCCGCCAAAATGGCAAACAGTAACAAAAAAATCAGTCTGGTTGTTTGTCTTCGTAGACACAGATAGTCACATTTTTTCATGACAGCACAGATTTGTAACTCTTGTATATTCAACAGACAGCATACACTCACCTGCCATGTCATCATTTACACCTTGATAGTTCTGGGTTGGATCCCATTTTGAACTGCCTCACTTCATCGTGGTACAGATTCAGCAAGTTGCTGGAAACATTCCTCTGACTGCGGAGACGATGAACTCGCTGTCATGTTCAAGAAATGAGTTTGAGATGATTTGGGCTTTGTGAGAGCGTGCTTTCTCCCGCTGGAAGCAGCCATCAGAAGATGGATATACTGTGGTCATAAAGGGATGGTCAGCAGTACTCACGTAGGCTGTGGCATGGAAACAATGATCAATTGGTACTAAAGGGCCCAAAGTGTGCCAAGCCCATCTGCTTCAAGGTTCAGCATGTTGTGCATTTAGAGCGGCTCTTCTGTACACCTTCACTGTATTGAGTGGTTGTTTGTGTTACTGTTGCCTTACTATCAGCTCAAAGCTGTCTGGCTATTCCCCTCCAACCTCTGGTATCAACAGGCTCAGAGGACTGATGCTCAGTGGATATTTTCTCTTTTTTTAGACCATTCTCTATAAAAGTGTCATGGTCTGGGGTTTATGGACCCTGTGTAGTTTTGGTTTTACCTTTAATTGTCTGTTCTGGGGGTTTTCTTTTGTTATCGGGTTTTGGTTTGTTTCTAGTTCCTTGTCTTGTGTCTTGTGTCTGTTCCCCTGAGTCCCTTCCTGTTTTATTTTGATAGTCTCGTGTTCCCTGTGCTTTGTGTTTTAAGTTTTACTTCCCTTGTCGTTAGGTTAATTTGGTTCACCTGTCGTCCCCTGGTGTTTTCACTTGCCCTAATCCCCTTGTGTGTATTTAAGCCCTTAGTTTTCTTCTGTTCTTTGCTTGGATCCTCGTCGTTTCATCTATGTTGATGACCGCTGTGTGTTTTGGTTTCAAGTTTTTGAGTTTTCAATTTTTCTAGGGTTTTTAGTTTAGTGTAGCTGGCTCTTGCCCAGCATCTGGCATTCCAGTCCTTTAAATAAGTGTTAAGCGCACATCCGCTCTTGCCTGCATCCTGCTTTGAGGTCCTCCCTGCCCTGCCTTGCCAGCACCAGCCGTGACAAAAAGAGATGGTCATGCGGAAAAATCCCAGCAGATCAACAGTTTCTGAGATACTCGCACCAGCCTGCCTGTCACCAACAATCATGCCACATTCAGTCACTTAGTTTTTCTTCATTCTGATGCTTGGTTTGAATTGTATCAGGTCATCTTTACCATGTCTACATGTCTCAGTGTGCAGGATTGCTGCCATGTGGTTGGCTCAGTACGTTAACAAACAGTTGAAGATGTGTACAGTACCCATCATTGAGCTAATTCTTCTGTTGGTGTACCCGTGATGACGCGTGCACACACACACAAAGTGACACAGTAAAAACAAAACCAGCCACCTTGTCGTGACTCATAACTAAATAAACTCAACAATGTCCCATTTCTGTGGTTTCACTGGAATTAATATTAAACCAGTTTAACTTGCATTCAGATGAAAATATGCTGCGGTTAGCTCTGATAAACAGAGCTCACGCTATGCTTTAAACTGAAAGGCACTGCTTTAGCTTGCCCAGAATACATCAGCGTGCATTTGATTACTGTGTAACACAAACCACTTATTTCTACTTTTGATGTGTAAATGCCATTTCAAAACATGAATAAACAAACTGTCAGAATGCAGCTGTGTGGCGGGCAGGGCTGGACCCAAATGCAGGACGCGTGAGACAAAACTTAACTTGTAGTGTTGCTTTTAATTGTTAATGTTCATAATACAAAAATCCAAAGGTCTAGGCAGGAATCCAAAATAAATACAAAGGCCTTGAGAAACAAAAAGGAACAAATCAGAAATGAGACACAGCTACAGAGAACTGATGACAACACAACAAGGAACTAAGGAACACACTGAGACCTTAAAGACACACACCAGGTAATTAGGGAACGAGAGACAGCTGGGGAGGACGAGGCACAGGTGAACAAAATGACACAGACATGAAGGGAGCAAAACTGAACACAGATCACACAGGACAAGGATCTGCCAAAATAAAACAGGAAGTAACCAAACAGTATACAAACATAGACTTCACGGCACATGAGGAATAACATGCACACTGGGGAAAATAGACTCAAGAGATTCGACACCACAAGGGAGGGATACTAAGGGAAAACACGGGGTGAACTAAACTCTCAGGCTATGGGAAGGGAAACTTAAACACCACACAAGGAAACAACGGGAAGGGAAGCTAAACACAAAAGGGCAAAGACACAGGGACAAAACAGACACAAGAAGACAGACGAAGACAAGAAAGAAGGAAAACCAGAATAAAGTACAAATAACTATAACCAAAAACAGAATACAAATTTTGTTCTGCTTATTTTTTTTTCATAGGAAGTCGACCAAACTGGACCAGTGATGGCTGTGTGACAAACCAAACTGGAGACGGCATTATTTGTCAGTGTTCACATCTGACATTTTTTGCTATTTTATTGGTGAGTTTCCCCTCCTATGTATTGACGTACAACCCCAATTCCAGAAAAAAAAAGGCACAAAACAAAACAGCTTATTCCTGTTCAAGGTCGCGGGGGGGCTGGAGCCTATCCCAGCTGTCATAGGGCAAGAGGCAGGGTACACCCTGTACAGGTCACCAGCCTGTCACAGGGCTAACACAGACAGACAACAATTGGGCAATTTAGAGTGACCAATTAACCTAACCCCAGTAACTGCATGTCTTTTGGACTGTGGGAGGAAACCCGCGCAGACACAGGGAGAACACGCAAACTCCACACAGAGAAAGAGGCCCGGGCCAAGGTGGAATCAAACCCAGACTGTCTAGATGTCACGCTAGCTGTGAGGCAGTGCTAACCACCACGCCACTGTGCTGAATGTGAAATGTAAATGAAAACAGAATGCAATGATTTTTAAGTCATCATCAAACCCCAAATTTTATTCACAATGGAACACAGAAAACGCATCACATGTTTAAACTGATGGAAAAATATTAGTTCAATTTTGAATTTGATGACAGCAAGACATCTCAAAAAAGCTGGGATTGAACCATGTTTACCACTGCGTAGCATCCCCTTTCATGATGCTCCAAATTTTTTCACTTGGTGAAAGGTCTGGACAGCAGGCGGGCCAGATCAGCACTTGGACTCTTCTACTATGAAGTCATGCTCTTGTAACAGCTGCAGTAGCACTACCTTACTGATAAGGCCTTCCCAGAAACAGATGTCATCTGGATGGGAGCATTTAGATCTGGATACATCTTTCAGCACTGATGGTGCCTTTCCAGATGTACAAGCTGCTAGTTTCATAGCCATTAATGACAGAATCATAACTATTTTTAACGCTGTGCTGTCTGAGGGCCTGAAGATCATGGGCATATAGATTTTCAGCCTTGTCTCCTGCACAGAGATTTCTGTTGCCACTTAACCTGAAAGTCGCTAAATGTTCCTCCAGCTGTTTCTTTTTAGTACCACTTACTTTTCCAGCATTTTGTATCCCCCGTATCGACTTGCAAATTCAAGTGTTTTTGTGTGCTTTTTGCAGGCTCCTCTTAACGAAACCATCCCCTCTGATGACTTTAATCGCCTCACCGTTATCACCCAAGTTAGCTGTGGATTATCCATGTTCTTCCTCGCCATAGTCCTCTTTATGCATTTCCTTTCAAGGTAAAAATAATCTTTTTTCCCTTTTTTTTTTTTTTTTTAAATATGGAGCCTATTAACCAAAAAATGGTCACAGCATAAAAATTCACATAGAAAAGTCACATGACAACAGAAGAACAGAAAAGGTCTCACAGAGAAAATCCACTGAATGTTAATTTATAAATAATTACAGTACTGTATAAGATTCTAGTACCCATCTCAGCCTTTTCACTTCTAGATTTTATAAACTAACCTGTAACCACTTTGTTGGAAGTGAATATATTTCAGGGTAGTTACAAGTGACTCTTCTTCCTGCCACTTCAAAGATTTTATGTATCAGGACACAATAAGAAAATCATCTGGTCCTTAGCAGGGCTCAAAATTAGATAAATACAGTACTGTATAACCTCGGATGAACTGCAAAACATGACATATTGCACTTTGTTGTTGTATATTTAACAACAAAAAGTACACCCCTACTGCTTCTATAGAAGTTATGAGGGTTAGGGTGCTGCTAATCAAGTGCACTTGATTAACTGATTATCAGCAAGTGTGACCACCTATAAAAAAGTACAACATTTTGCAGTTTGCTGGTCTGGAACATTTAGGAGTGTGTTAACACAAAGCCAAGGAGGAAAGACATCAGCAATGATCATAGGGAAGCAACTGTTGCAGCCCATCAACCTGGGAAAGATTTAAGGCCATCTGCAATTATTCTACGGTGAGAAAGATTATTCACGAGTCTTCCCAGGAATGGACATCTCAAGATCGGACCATGAAGAAGTCCATCTGCTCTTGCGTACAACCACATGACAGCCTGGCTGCCTTAGGAATTTACACTTTAAAATGAATACTACTACTGCTGCTAATGCAACTAATAATGACAATAATAATTATTGTTATTTTTATTATTGTCTTTTGGTCATTATTTACAGTTTTCCGAAACACTATAAGCCACAAAATGCTCAGAATTACAATTTAAAAAAATGCATGTAAAGAAAACAACACTAAATGGAAAGGCACAGGCTTTAACCTTTTTAATTTAAACACATTCCGTTGTCCCTTATCTCATCTTATCATATTTTATTTATTCTTATCTTTCATTAAAAATGACATCTACCATAAAGTATCATTCTTTGGCACCATCGCACTATTGCGCGGATGCTGTTAGTAAATGAGACCCAATGATCCCAAGCACAGCAGCAAATCTACAACAGAAAATGGCTGAAAAATAAAAGAATCATGGTGCTGCAATAGCCAAGTAAAAGTCCACAAACCTGAATGAACTGAAGCAACACTGTTAAGAAGAGTGGGCCAAAATTCTTCCACAGTGTGAGAGACTGATAAAGACACACAGAAAATAATGGCTTCAAGTTATTGCTGCTAAAAGTGGTTCTATGAGCTACTCAATCGTGGGGTGTACTTTGTTTCTCACTGCTTCTGCATTTTAACTCAGAGTTTGTTAAATAAATAATGGTGCACTCTGTCATGCAGCAGAGCTCAGGAACAGAGGAGGAAATTGGAACCCGTTTGTTTGGATACTGAATTGGTGACACTTATCCTTTCTGCCCTGCTATTAAATTCCTTCAATTCCTCCTGAATCTGAACAGAAATCAATGAGAACGTGACCTGCAACTCTAAATATTTTACATTCAGTTTTATTCCCTACACAGAGATTTCTTTAGCCTCATAGGCTTTTGATGGGCTTGGTATATAGTTAAATAAAATCAGAACAAATAAAAAAAAAAAGCTATAAATACTATAATTTAAAAAAAAAAAACTGAGACAAGAATTTCTTTTTAAGCACCACCAAAATAATTACTTTAAATCTTGCATTTTGAGGGTTAGATTATAATAAAATAGCTTCAAAAGTCCCTAAATTTCTGATAGCTGCAATTTAGGCTTTTTTTTCTTCCCTCTTATTTTTTTTAGATGTTGCTGTAGCCATTTTTTTTTTAAATAGTTGTATACGTTTTGAAATAAAAATTTGGTGATTATAAGTAATTTTGTTTGCAATAGCATTGTAAATCAGTGACTAACTTGTAGAATAATTTGTTGGTTATAATGTTATGAGGTTGGATACTGGTAGGAGAATGAGGAAAAGGCACCAGAAGTCACTGGACCTTAGAGCAACACAGTTTTCGACCTACATTACACCGTACTGAGTGCTGTAAAATTAAGTTAAATCAGAAAGGTCAAGATTTTCTTTATGTTGTACTTTGCTTTCTTCAGTAAAAGATACAAAAGGGAGAGTCCCGGACTCAAGACCTTTTTAGATGTCTTAGTGTTATATAAACTTCTGACAATTAAGCTAAATGATGCTAAATGATGGAGCAGTAACGGGCTGTAAAACGGCTACAAAATTGCTATAAAAATCTCTGCTGTTCAAAAAGTAGATTTTTTTATTCTGGTAATAAAGTGTAACTGTTAAATAAATTGCACCAAAATATGTAATTTTCAGCGAATAATCAAACATGGTGAGGTGTTTATATCCATTTACAGCTGTTATGATAATTAGATGATATGTTGTCGACAGAAGGGCGATTGGGGTCTTTGGAATGAATGAAAAAGAGCAAAATTCCCAAGGATCCAACATCCTGTTCAGTCTAAAACACTGCGCAGGATGCTGCTTCTCTGTGGCAGTTAATATGATGAAGGTTTATGTAAATAAGTCTGCTTTCTAGGACAGTAGAACACTGTGGGGAGACGGCATAGTGTTCACTCTAGGGAAATGAGATTCGTCAACAGAGGCTTGACACTGATGCATTATGGAAATAACCGCATTATGTATCAGTGCGCATCTTATGTAAATATATCAATTTTCTCCCATGTTTTTTTTCCAGGGATATTTTAAGTCCTCAGGGCACCATCCTCTACAAACAAGCATTGTTTAAAGAAAAGGAGGTGCATATTACTTACATTTCTGCTGTCAGTTTCATATTTAATAACTAAAAAACATGCACCATTGGCTTAAGATCAGGTGACTGACTTGCCCATTTCTTTAGCTTGAGAAACTCTTGAGTAGCTTTTGCAGTTTGCCCATGTGGGATAACTGTGAGCAAGTCCACATGGCCTACAGTGGGCAGTCCCTGTAATACCCCTGGCATGCTCTAATCCCTGTAATAAAATATTACGGCCACCAGTATGTAATGCTGTACTGAAGTCTAGCAGGACAAACACAGAGACGAGTCCATACATTAAGAAGACCATTTGTAACCTTCACTAATGCTGTTTCTGTTCTGATGAATTCTGAAACCTGACTGAAACTCTTCAAATATGCCATTCCTCTGCAGATGATCAGCTGTTTTACAACTACTCTTTCATGAATTTTTGAAATAAAATGAAGATTGGAGTTTGGCTTATAATTGGCTAAGACAGCTGAGTCAAAAGATGGCTCTTTAAGAAATGGTTTAATTACTGCCACCTTAAAGGCCTGTGGTACATAGCCTATTAATAGATACAGATTTATACCTATTAATAGATATAGACTGATGGTAGGACTTCTTTGAGCAGTCTTGCGGGAATGGGGTCTAATAGATGGGGTCTAATAAGTTAACTCAGATAGACCAAGTAGATAGATAGATAGAGCAAAATAAATTTAGGCTAAATGAAAATCTTCTTAATTAGTGAGATGCCACTTCCTTTCCAGCTTACAGGTTATCTGCTTTAAGCTGCACATTTGTGAGTTAAACCACACTATTCAGGGTTGTATGCAGTGATGATGTAAAACTATGCATGAGCTAATCGACCTCTGTGGGGTAGAGTTTAGGTAGCTGTTAGCTGTTGTTATGAACCGTTCAGACTACAGAGGATTTTCAGGGAATACTGTTAAGGTTTTATGCCATGTGTCAGAACAAGGTCCAGAGTATGGTTAAAGTGGTGTGCAGGCTCATTTACATTTTGAAAGAAGCCCGTTGAGTCTACTGATAGACTAAACACCGTGTTGAATCTGTCATTTTCAGCATCTACGTGGACGTTAAAATTACGCACAATCTGAACTGAGCACCAAATCAGATTAAAAAAAAAAAGTCTGAGAAATCAGATAGAAACTCTAAATATAATACGATACATAACAACAAATAAAACTCTTACACCAACATCTCTTTGGGCTTCATATTTAAAATCACAGTGAAAAGCTAAAAAATTCAACACTTTGAATCCACTTCAGATATGTCTACTTCATTTGTCATGAAATAAGAAGGGAATGGGCCTAATCAGGCTGATTATGAGTGAACTTTCTGTCTAATGAAAATGTGGGACAGTGTATAAAAATGACTGGAATTCCTAAACAGTTAATGTAAATCTCTTTGAATTAAAGCTCAAAGTCTGTACTTCAATCATATATTGATTGTTTGATTCAAAATCCACTCGGGTGGTGTACAGCAGGCAAAACAAAAGTTCTTTCCCATCTGTACTCTCTGTCTGAGGCTTCACAGGCTTGTATTATCTGTGTGTAACGTCTCACTTACTGTATTCCTGCATACATTTTTTTTTTTTTACTTTATTTGCAATATGGAAATTTGACCTTTTGTGGTTGCTGGCATTCCCAACAGAGTGTCTCCTGTGCAGTTTATTTATCCCTTGCATTCCTTTGAATGAAGTCATCTTTATCAGTAGTTTAGAAAAATATTATTCTAGTCATTTTTTTATGCAACTTACCTGAGGAAATGGTAATTAGCAAATAATGAAGAGGATTAAGTGTCATCATCGTGTCATGTGATGAAGACTTTTTAAAGCCTGCTTAGTCTTTTAATCTACAGTGATGTAAAAACTGCCACTCGCCACATTTCAGAATGTTGATTATTTGTCAGTTTTTCTGTGTATATTAGTTAAAAATGCCATAATTACCAGGATCAACAAATACTATAATTGCAATTTTTTTTTTTTTTTTTAGATCTACATGGCATCATTATTTGTTTCAAATACGTGTGTATCAGTAGCTGGTGTTTTTTTAGCAATCAAAACAAACCTTAATACATCCTGTGTTTCTCTCTGTTAATGATCACCTCACACAGGCGGACCAAGGCCACTAATACCACAAAGATCCTCATCAACCTAGTGTTTGCCTTGTTCCTGCTTAACTTTACTTTCTTGGTCAACAACTATGTGGCGAAGCTGAAGAATGCTGTGGGCTGTAAGATCATGGCAGCTCTCATGCACTACTTTCTGTTGGCCACTTTCACCTGGTTTGCCGCGCAGGCCTTCCACCTCTGTCTGAACCTTTATAAAAAAGGGAAAATCACAATCCATCGCTACCTAATGAAAGTTGCCATTACCAGCTGGGGTGAGTTCATGTTATAATTTAAAAATGAAACATCAGTAAACTTCCTGATAGCTTCACGCTTTCCTCTTTGCTGTTTCACCTCATGTTGATGTTTGACTGTTTTTTTTTTTTACTTTTCCAGTACTGCCTTCAGTGATTGGGATTGTCCTGCTCAGCATAGGAAAATATGGTGAACAAGTCGTCCACACCAATGGAAACCCTGATGATGATGTGATGATGTGAGCCTGCAAATAATTTGGCAATACTTAACCATTATACCATTGTATTTACGATCACAATTCAGAAAAGCTGACTTGTCTTTTCCTTCCAAGGTGCTGGATAACAGACAATAGCGTCTACGTCATCAACATAAGCTACTATGCTTTGGTCTTCAGTATCACCTTCACCACCTTCATCGTTATGATGTCCTGGCTCTGTCGTCTCAGGAACACCAAAGGAGCCAATGTACAAGGGGGGCAAAATGGCAGAGTTATCATGAGCATCATGGGCCTGTGTTTCATGTTGGGAATTACGTGGGGTTTTGCCTTCTTTGCCCATGGTGCCTTCCTGATCCCTGCCTACTACATTTTCACCATCCTCAATTCTTTGCAAGGTATCCACCAACAACAACCGCCTTTCAATCACTTTAATTCAGCCAGGTTATATAACACTTCTCACAAGATGAAGCTTGATTCTTTTAAATGAATATTTGCATCATTACTGTTTGTGTTTTTATTATTTAAAAAAAAGAAGAAGCAATAAATCAACTACACACAGCTGCCCAGAGAAAGCATTTTCTCTTAGGAGTAGGTGAAGAAGAAAAAAAGATCAGTGTGAGATACAAAAGATGTAAAAAAGGAAAACATTAAAAAACAAACAAAAAAAAAACCGTGCATATGCAACAAGCTGGATCAAAATCATTCCCATGGCTTCAACTGAAAGTTAATTTTTTGTAAGGGGGAAAGATCTCAGGTGAGGTGGATTAGTTGTGAACAATGATTGCACCAGCTGGCCAAAAATCTTGTGCATTTCCAGTGTGAGTGGGAACGTGATAACATTGTACAACTGAGGCTTTTCCTTCTCACTCAGACATATGTTAGAGAGCCTGGGGGGAACATATTTACAGTTCTTTTTTTCGGGCTTGAAGGCTGCAGTTTCAGCTGCTGCTTGAAGATGCAGAACCAGTTTCTATCATTAGTGATGATCACTGACATGAAAATTGGCTCCATTTGAGACAGAAGCTGTTTTGAGTTCCTCAGCAGAAGTGATCATAACATAGCAGAAGTTCTGT
Source organism: Pterophyllum scalare (assembly GCA_024447675.2). Lineage (NCBI taxonomy): Eukaryota > Metazoa > Chordata > Actinopteri > Cichliformes > Cichlidae > Pterophyllum > Pterophyllum scalare. Next base: position 72,762 of record JAMQGT020008976.1, on the reverse strand, counting down.
GAGGGGCGTACGACTGTACAACAAGACGTTTGAAGGGGATAGCAGCAAGATTTGCAGTTGCACTGAAAAACTAATAGTCCCCCCTTACCAGACGAGGCAACAGGTGCACATTTATTTAAAAGAAAAAAATATGGAAATGTCATAATTTCTTCATGCAAAGCATATTTCTGTGCTAGTGACCACATCTCTCTCTGCCTGCCAGGTTTTTTCTTGTTCATCTTCTACTACAAAACCACCCGCATTGTTCCTGCAGCTGATCAGAAATCAACCAACATCTACAGCAACACCACTGAAACCAGCATAGATGGTTTGAAGAACCCCTACAACTGGCTGGATTCAAAATAAAGATGAACTGGGACCAAAAAAATGACATCAAGTACCAGCCCTGTGACAGAAAGTTCGCTGTATAACACTGTAAAAGTGCTAACACACATTCACCTATGTATTATGAGTGCATCTAAAAATTGCTTAGCAATTAAAGGGCTTAGTTCAACTTAGGAGCAGAATTAGTTTTGCAGCAATTAAATAGAATTTGATGGAAAAGCTACAGAATATATTTAACCTTGATCCTTAACCGTTTTAAATGCTCAATCATTTTACTTCTGTAAACAGATGTAAAATATCTTTAAGTACTATATGATGTATGTAGCCATGACTACACTAATTGGCCACGTGTATGTAAATAAGATCATAAACCTGACACTTGGTGGCAGGTGAGTGCCTTGAATGGTTGCTCTGCTGCTACTGGTGGCTGCTTCTTACTCAACTCCTGCAGAAGCAGTAAGAATGTAGTTTTTACGGGACTTTAAATGAGGTGACAAATTACATATTGACATATGAAAGAATGTAGAAGATGTGGAAATAGGAATTCTTTATTCAGGTTTCACTCACGCTGGCATTAAAACACATATTTGCAAATATATATATATACAAAGTTTTTTTTTTTTTCATTGAACATATTTTAAACTGAGATTCCTGAAAGCTTTCAGAGAAGAAGTGCTTCTGCTTCTTTGAGAGCTCTTTCCATCTCAGCTGCTTCCAAGGAAAAGTTCTCCCTTTCCTGAATCATTTGTTCTCGTGCTTCCTTGAGGTCTCGCATTGTTGCTTGGATTTCCTAAAGGTTGTGAAATAGCGCATTTAAAAATAAACTCAAAACATCTAGCGTCCTGTTGCTTCCACTGTCCAGAGTTTTACTCACCTCTAGTCGAGCACGTTGCTGTGATGCAATATCACCAAAGGCCTTTAATTCACTAAGCAGGTCTGAGGAGATGCTCTGAAATACAAAGACAGTAAATATGTTTACCTGGCGCCTCTATAAATGATGGTATAAATCCTGTGGGTGTCTATGATACATGTATACTGTGTGCATTTATTGTATTTCTTCTTTACTTGTATATTTACGTTTGCATGGATCAAACTAATAAGTGCGTGTTCTATATTTTCTTTTATATCACAGCTTGCAGTTATTTGTGTGAGTTTGATTTAAAGTTTGACCAAAGGTATGGCAAATAAAGCCCAACTGTACATACACCATAATGTATACTGAAATTAAATAAGCATACCACAACTTCTTTCCTCTGATCTTCATTCTGTCGTGCAGCATCTCCAACACTTTCTCCTAAAACTAAGAATGAAAGATGTATTAATTTGTGTTACGCCTCTCACAAAAAGGCACTAATGGATTTTTTATATATATATATTTTTTTTTGTTCACCTGGGTCTATTTTGGCAGCAACCAAAAGAGCATGACAATCCTTCAGGTTTTCCTGAACCTCGGCATTCTCTTTTGTAGATCGCTGTACTGCAGTTCCAGCTCAGCTACTCTATGCTGTAATAAGAAAATAGAATAGAATGCCTTTATTTGTCACTATACAGAATGTACAATGAGATTGGAAGGCCACTCCTGTTTCAGTGTCAAAATGATTTGGACTTTAATAAAGAGAAAGGCAGAAGTGCTGCACAGCTGTGGCAGACAACAAACATGACATTTAATCTCCTAGCGCTCTTGGTTCTTTCTTCTTCTTGGAAGTGAAAAACTTCACCCTCACTGCTTTCATATGAATTAAGAGAGTAACTAGCAGTAGCCAGGTGCTGCTAATCGTATGCACTGGACTAAATGATCCTTAGCAAGTGTAACCACCTCTATATAAAAGTAGATGTTTTAGCAGTTTGCTGGTCTGCAGCATTCAGGTGTGTGTTAACAATGCCACAGTCTTCCAAGCAAATTCACCCCAAGGTCAGACCATGTACTGACCAGAGAAACTGCAAAAACCCCAAGGGCTACATCTCTGTAGGCCTCAGTCAGCATGTTCATAACAGCACAATTAGGTTAAAGACTGAACAAGTCATGTAAGAGACTGATAAATTCACACAGAAAACAATCACTTCAAGTTATTGGTGCTAAAGATGGTTCTGTAACCCACTGAATCATGGGATTTGCACTTAGTTTTTCTCCACAGAGTCCTGTGAAAACTTTGAATGTAATGCAGGTGAACTCAACATACTCCATGTTTTCCAAATAGGTAGTTATGTCTGAGTAACTGCTTGCTATACCTGTGTCTCTGAGAGGTTTTTCTGCAGCTCCTCATTGGCAGTCATCAAATACTGATTTTGCTCCTTGAGTTCTGCTTGTTGTCCATATCTGGTGGAGACCCTGTGAAAATGTGCAGTTGTGTGTGAGAGGAAAACAAACAAAAAACCATATCCATGTTTGTGATCATGAAAGACTCACCCTTTCTGAACTTTCGGAGCAATGTTTTTCCTAAAAGACAAAAAAAAAAAGTTAAATTAAATTAGAATTCAACAGATCTAAATTGAAAATGGCAGGTACTATGAGGATGTACAGATTTAAGCTTACTCGCACAAGTTTGATATTATTTACACCACATGATGCTTAATGGGTAAGGAAGGAAATTATCAGGTAGACTTTTGTGCTCACATTTGCCTCCTTACTTCACTAGGGAAATATTCAATATTCTTACTTGAAACAGCCCTTTGGGGTGTGGACTGTTCACATAAGTTCTAATTTGTTACCTTGGTACATTTTCTTTTTGGGGTTTAAGGACACCATCTGGTTTCTGGGCAGCACTGGTTGTTGTGGGTACAGTTGCTGTGTCTTTGGATTCATATTTATGACCATTTTTCTTTGTTTCTGCAGGTAAGTGTACACCTAGAAGAATTGCACTTGTTAACTAAATTAAAAGAATTAACTGAAATTACCAGCAAAGTTGAAAAATGGCAGATTTGCCTCACCTCTTGGAATTTTTGAAGACATGGCTGCTCTCAAACTGTATAATGCCAGCAATGATAAAAGGCACCTGCATGGACAAAAAAAAAAAAAGGTACAAGACAGGTGTCGCTTCATGTATGACTGTATTTGTATCCTGGGGGGGGGGTTACTAAAGAAAAATTGTAAGAAAAAAATGAAAATAACTGCTGCCAGAGGGTCTTGTTTTACATTCAGGCTACTCTTAAATCTTGTGATTGGAGTATGTGGTAATACACCTTCAATGTAGACAGACTACATAAAATAACTCCATGCTGTCTGGATGGTTACACTTACCTCTAGCCTCCTAAGACCCAGCAACTAATTTTTGTCCTCTGTGGGGGACATGAGTCTTAAGACCTGTACGTCAAGCACCCTCTATGCAATTTATTTGATTCCTTCTGTACCGTCATCCTGGGCTTTCTAATGATGCTACATTTGTGGGAAAGAATAATGCCCCCTGGAACGTGAGACCTCTCAGAGTGTTAGAAAGGTTGCACAGAGTGCAACAAGACTGAGTAGAGGATTCCTTTTACGTGCCCTGCATGGCAGTTTGTGCCAGGGAAACCAAATCATATATATAAAATCATATACCAAATCTTCAGAGCCCTGGCTTACATATCATTTTGGCCCTACTTAGGCTCTGAAAGCTGGTATGCCCTACTCTGATGTTTGACCTTTCTGATCTTACTGTCTGGGCCTCTTCCACCTCAACTCCTGCAAGCTCCAAGTCCGACTCCCCTTCAACAACATTTCTGCCTCTTTCAGCCCTCTGCCATACCATGATCACTGTTAATGCCACGTGGTCTAAAAATCCAGCTTTAGGTGACTGTTAGGTATGCAGAGTGCAGCTTAATCAAAAAAAAAATCGACTATGAGAGACTATTTATTAAAACAATGTTTTAGTGTTAAGATGTGTTTCCTTCATCTAATGTTCTTGAAATAAAAATACATTTTCCCCCACGAAAATCAAAACAATATCATTACATTACTTCTTAGTCACTCGGTGATCAAGCAAGACCCAATGTCCACTACAAGGGAGAGAAGATAAAAAAATAAATTAATAACCCATCTGAAAAAAATGCTGCAATATGTTTCTTTCAACCACTATACCTAAGGCAAAACATTAAAACCTCTTTTCTTCTGGGTCTCGGGAGGCTAGCCAAGCTTAGAGCACAAAACTCCGTTTTCAATGCAGTTTCTTCAGTACATAATTCGACAAATCGAAAAGGAAGCAATCAGATTATAGCAGCTCACTGAACATGATCTGATTCAACAACACAACATTAGTGGTTACCTCTGAAGATCCGTTGAAAATAACCTCAATTGTCAGCAGCCAAATCCGAGCCTGACAATTTTTAAAAACATCCCGCCCTCTGTGATCACTTCCGGTCTGAACGTTATTTCCTGTGTAAATAAAAGTACTTTTCGGTACTCAAAGTCCTCAAAAGAGTTGTAATTTTTCTTAAATAGAATTAGAGGTTTTACAATTTTAATCGACAGACTGCTGTTAACGATAATTCAGTTGAAAAGAAAAAAGAAAAAAAAAGAAAGGAGGACCTCAGTGCGCATGCGTGAAGGCGGCTAAATTCAAAACTCAAGACGTTAGCATCGAGGGTCGCTCCCGTTCGTTTCAGATTGATGCTTTGCATATGTAGTGTATTTAAAGATAACTCGTTAACTAACTTGACAATGGTTTCAAGTTAGTTAACAAGTGCTAAAAAACGCATTTGTCTTAGAACGCAGGAAATTTGCACACAGCGGCAGCAAGGTGAGCGCCATTATGTTTCTTTGGTGTGTAGTTCTTTTCTTGTTTGATTTTGTGAATGGGAAGCTAACAGTAACGCCAGAGTTATCGGTTTGTTTCTTTAAAACATGATTTGCAAAACGTTACCGAAATGAGGCTGTGCCTATTTGATCGAATGTTGGTTGTGCTTACAGTAATTATTGCGATAATATTGATCATACGGTCAAATTTCCTTTCCCACACAGACTAAATGACAGGTCTGAGTTATCATGCCGTGGAGGCCGTTTCCCTTTTTATGGCTGCTGGAGAACAGTGACTTTACTTTTGAACACCTGACAGGTGAACTACCAAGTGAGATTAATGGGTTAGCAATGTATGTTGAGCTTCTTTTTTTTTTGGAGCTCTTTTTTACTTGGTTAATCAACATGACTTGCAGTCATATGAAGAAGAAAGTTTTCACAGGACTCATTGCAGTCAAAAAAACTAAAGTGCACCCCATGATTCAGTAACTTGTAGAACCACCTTTAGCAGCAATAATTAGAAGTGATTGTTTTCTTTTTGACATCATCCCTTTCTCACATCGTTTTGGCTTCTTCTTAGCAGCATTGTTTTGTTTCACTGAGGTTTGTTGGCATGAGTTTATGCACAGTTCTCTCAAGAGCTTGAAAAAGAAGATCTCTTCCTAGCTGCCTCAACCCACAATCCTACTACTTCAGGTGACCTCAGTGATATGTTATGATAGGGTGGGGCAAGGTCTCACAGAGGTTTCACCCGAAACCACTTTCTTTTTCACATGACTGTATTACTACTGAATTTACAAGATTAATGATTTTCCTCCAGCATCTCTATTTGCAGCAACAGTGTTGCATGTTACCGATACATGTGTTCTTTAAAGGTCTATAGCATCTACAAATGTATTTGATTGGCATCGTCAGGACTCAGCCGATCCGTTTCATGCAGAAGAAAAGTCACATGCTGCTTCAAATGGCATCTTTTTTTTGTGTGTGCAGAAAGTCTGGGTTAACACAAAAGGTTCATAACCACTGTTGTGATATCAGTCATCTGTGAGTGATGTTTTTAGGTTTAATCAAGCCAAATAAGACAAAGAGCTGCTTTTCCACTTTGGCTTGAGTATCAAATTAAGGACCAAAGTTTTGCCTTTCATACAGTAAGGGCTGGAAAGGTCTTGTCTGCTTAAGTTTCTTCATAGACCCCCCTGAGAGACCCTCCATCTAAAACATTATTTTATATTCTTACAGTTGAAGATGGAGCCTCTGGATCCTGCAAGGAATAGGTGAGTGCAATTTACCGTGTCCAAAAAAAAGGATGCCAATATCAGGGCATCCTTACTTTACACCTTATGTTAACAAATGTATCGATATGATCTATATCTAATATTTTTATTGTTTCATGCTTCGTGTTACAGTGAAGGCAGTGGATTTTCAAAGCGCCGCCTTTCCTCGGTCAGTAGCTAATTGAATTCTGTGATTTTCTTTACTTCTTGTGAACAAATCAGTGACCTGAACTAAACTGTTTGCAACTTGTGACTTTCAGATTTTAAAAGTACCACGGAAATCAGCCAGGTCCCTTGATCAAGAGCAGCAGGAAAATGTGGTAAACAAAGAGTGTGACATAAAATTTCCACCAGGCTGTGGCAATGCTTTAATAAAAAAAAACAAAAAAAACAAAAACTTAGTGATATCATTTACCCTTTTTCCTCCTAGATTGAATGTGCCAAATCTGTGGAAAAGAGGAATTCAAGACGAGTCAGTTTCGCCCCTGCCAATGACGTTCTTCTGTTTTCCAGGTGAGTCGCAAAGCAAAGAGTCCTTTTGCATGAAGAACCTAACACGAATCAACCTAACCAGCACTTTTCTCATTATAGGGATGTCAAAAATGCCTCCCCTGTCCGAAGTCCTTTGCAAGAGTTAATAACAGCAAGTATGTAATGTGTTATGTATGAGAATGTAATTTATAAAAATTTTAGCAGCTTAGTAATTTTAGTTGTTTTATTCTACAGCAGGAGCAGCAACCACACAAAATAGGTAAGATGAAATAAGCCATCAAGGTCTGACAAGTTTTAACAAATGAGTCAGGTGTGTCTTTTAACATAAATGTTTTGGATTTTTTTTACACAAGGGCCCAGGTGGGAGTCACTGATGATGGGAGTCATCAAATCACTGGTAGGGATATTGTTTTCAATGTAACTGCCTAAATTATTTGTTGTAGTTTAAGATTGCTGTTACTAAATTCGGGTCTCCAAATGTAGGCATGGAAACCCTTTTGAATGCTCCTCTACATGCTTCCCAACAAAGGGATAAGGTAAATTCTGAAGTCTCTTGTTCTATTCAGTGTCGTCCTTGACAAGTCACAGCTGTCAGATGTCATAGGAGATGTATAATTTTTGCATTATATTTATTATGCTATTATAATACTTCAAAATATCATAGTATGATTATTATTTTTTTGTAGTGATGATTAATTGACCAAAAGTTATTTATGTCGACTAGGCCACTGGGGATGACTTTGGGGAGAAAACAGTGATGTTTTCCTCAGAAGATGCAGTCATGGATATGACCCAAAGCCACACTATAAACATTGGTTCAGAAATACCTGAAGATATACCCCTTGATAATTACGACATTTTACCAGTTCTTGGAGAGAAACGATTTATAGGCGATAAATCCCACGGCCCCATCACTGTCCACAGGCAGAAATGTGGGTGTAAGTGCACCATTGCCATGTTTGGATCCTGCATTTGAAAACTTCCTTGCAAGTCTCTCTAAACCAAGTGTTCAGAGCACTAATGCTGTGAACATCAGACTGACTCTCCCTGCTGGACCATCCTCTGAAGAAACAAACGGGTCCGTGGCCCAGATTAAAACACAAAGAGCTGATCTGGATAAAGAAAATCAAGTTCCAGTGTTTGTTTCTGCTCTGATGGAGAAGTCGCTAAATAACACCAGGAAGATCAGAGAATCATCTTGTAGGAGTGCACTCTGTCCAGAAGATGATGTGAGCATGGATATGACCGAAGTTCATACAGGTCGTGTTCTGGGAGTCTGCGGCGATGATGATGATCCTTTCCGGTGTCTTTTTCCTACTCAAGACATGTACGCCCACTCCCAGATGAAGCTGCAGCAGAGCAGTATCGCCTCAGGATTAACTGACCCTAAAGGTATAATTTCAATTTATAAAGTCTAATTTCACTAAACTTAAAGAACTCCCCAGCATTTACCCATCAGCTTATAAATGATACAAAGTACTGAGTTGAATTATGGGATGCCACACGTACACTACAAGTCTGTGTGTGCGGCTTCTGTTGCTTCAGTTTAGGCATATATATTCTTGCCATCTAGTCCCACAAGAAGGGAACTATCCCTTTATGCATTGTATTATTTTTATACATCATCGTTTTTAATGTTGATAGAATGCATTTTTAAATAGCATCTAATTTCATTTCACTTTTAATTATTAGTATAAGGGGTCCTTGATAAATCCTCCTGTACCTGTTCCTCATCAAAGACATAAGGTAAGTTGTGAATTTTTATTTATTTTTTTTTAAACTTTGCTTTTAGATTAAATAAAACAGATGCATCTGCAAGTCACATATGGGAGGTTTTATCTTTAGGCTTTATTTGCTTTTAACATAGTGTGGTTTAAAAATGTTGTCTTTAAATGCTTATTAATATATCAAAATAAAATTTTAGCATGTAGTAACTGTATGCCTTCTGTTCTGCAGGTCAGCTCTGATGCAAACAATGAATGCAAAGAGAAAACAATAGTGTTCGCTGCAGATGACGACTCTATGGACATGACTGGGTGTCACACAGTGAACATCGCCTGTGGTCCGTTGGTTCTTCAGCAAAAGTCAGCAGGAAGTGATAAAGAGAATTGGCTGCTAAATACCACTCAAAATGTTAGAGAGCTTTTTAAAGGAGCTTCTATGTGTCCTGATAATGGACTAACCATGGACACCACAGGAGCTCAAACAGACCACGTTTTGGATGATCCTTTTCAGTTTCTTTTCCCCTCGCAAGACATGTACGCCCATTGTGAAAGCCTCAAGAAAGCAGATACTACTTCAGGACAGCGGATAAGTGAAGCACTCAAATCATCTAACCATAAAGGTAAGGTGCTGTTCAAACCCTGCTGTTTGTACAGGGGCAGAAAAATAAAGTTGCCATGAATGGAGAGGAGCTTAAACAGAGTTTCAGATGGTGGATGAATTGAAGAGGTGAACCAAGACCTGGTATAAGGTGAAAAAAAGAAAATGCAAACTGTAAACTACACAAAGCTTCTAGTAGTAGTAGTAGAAGGTGGAAATAAGCATAATTTGTCCTCTTACAAAACAGTATGTAACAGCTTTATAGATAACATGAGAAATATATGGAGTGTATTAACTATTATTTCAGTTAATAATTACATATATGCAATCTTTTGCACATCATTTTCTTTATTAATAATTAATGGTTATGAAATGTAAGAAAACAGTAAAATATATTTTACTGTTTACTGTTATATTTTATATTTTAAGCTGAAAGGTCTAAAAATCACATGTATGAGACAAAAACAGTGAATCTTCATTCGTATGAATATTTTTCTATATAAATAACTGTCCTGGCATTAATTGTCAAAACAGAGTCTCGTTTTTTCTTTTTTTTTTTTTTTTTTTTAAACCAACTAATCAATTAACTAGTTTTTGCAGTGCTCTTAGTTTTATACCAGTGAATTTGTATATGGTTTCTTTAACTAATCCGTTTTTAATTTATCCCCCAATTCCATTCTATTTTAGGTATGGAAGCCTCATCTTTAAAGGGGCCAAAAAATCAGGTGAGATTAAATATTTCCCTTTAAAAAAAAATTGTTTTTAAATTGTTTTTATTATTATTAGTGAATTTCAGTTTACTTTTGCTGCATAATGTAAAACATTCTAGCTGGTTTAGAATACTTTTGAACTTCCTTAATTTGAAATGGTCATATCAATATAGATATGCTGTCTACTCAGAGCAGTTTTGCTGCCATCCACAGAACAAACCCGACACTGGGAACAGCTGCAGTGAGAAAACAGTGAGATTTTCTGCAGATGATGCCTGTGTGGATGTGACAGGAAGTCCCACTATAAACATCACTCAGTTGCAACTACAGTCTGGCCAAAATTTGGACTTTTTACCCGCTAAAGAGAAAACCTTGAGGTTCAGTCCTTCCAGTACTATGGATGAGAAGCACGGCCTCACTGTAAAAACTGCCAGAAATTTAAGTGCCAGATTCATTTAATACTGGGAAGGAGCAGAGACGAGTGAAACATGTGGTCTCCCTAGGAACACATCTTTATCGAGTGTTCACAATTTGGATCCAGGATTCAGCCTTACATTTTCCTCCAGCATTAAATCTACGATCACCTCTAATGAAGATGCAGGCTGTCCAGAAGATATAAGCATGGACATGACTGAAGCTCAAACAGGCTACATTTTGGTAGGGGATGCGGGCACAGATAGAGTAGACACTCAGGCAGTCCAAGGTACAGATGAGTGTGTTAGGGATCCTGTTTCCCACACAAGGCATGTACTCCCAAAGTGGCAATCTGAGGAAAGCAGACTGGCAGAGGAGTGAAGCAACTGGATCATCCAGCTGTAAAGGTTTGAGAACGGCCTCATTTCAGTCTAATACTTATTACGTGTTTTGCGATTATGATCAGGTAGCTGCTTTATGTTAATCTTATGATCAGGTAGCTGCTTCTCACTCATTTTTCCCATTTCCACTTTTTGCTGTAGAAACCTTCCCAAGCCTTCTGGAAACACAAAGGTGCAAGCACATCAGGTGAGAGTAAACACATCTTGATCTTTTTGTTCATCTTAGTTTTTATCAGTAACTGCACCAGATAATACCTTTTATTTTAACAATCAATCAAATTATTTCAAGAGACAGAGGGTCTTTTTCTTTTTACATCAAAGGCTTTTGTTTCTTTCTTTTTTTTTTTAAATGAACTGAGTAATACGTTTTAATAATACTGTCAGCCTAATGTTCTGTAAAAAGTCTACTAAAGTGCTCTGCTATACTGCCTTCCTTAGGTCAAGCTTGATGTTTTACATGACTGCAAAGAGAAGACAGTGAGGTTTACTGCCGATGATGGCCTTATGGATGTTACACGAAGTCACACTGTGAACATCATCAGTGATTTAGAACTTCAGTCGCACCCAAACACAGGCCCTTTACCTGCTATTGGAGAAAAAACAGTGAGGCTCAATATAGATGATACAGCTATAGATGTGACACGAAGTCACACTGTAAACAACATCAGCGATTTACGCCTGGAGTCGCACCAAAATGCCGACTTCTTACAGGCTAATGGTGAAAAAACAGTGAGGTTCAGTACAGATGATGCAACGATGGATATGACACAAAGTCACACTGTGAACATCGCCACTGATATGAACATGCAGTCACACCGAAATGTGGACTTTTTGCTTGCTAATGGAGAAAAAACGGTGAGGTTCACTATGAATGACGCAGCAATGGAAGTGACACAAAGTCACACTGTGAACATTATCAGTGATTTACAGCTGCAGCCGCACCAAGAAGCAGACCCCTTACTCGCTACCAGAGATAAAACAGTGAGGTTCAGTATCGACGACGCAGCAATGGATGTGACACGAAGTCACACTGTGAACATTGCCACAAATCTAAACATGCAGACAGGTCACAGTTTACCTCTGATTGGAGAACAAACAGTGAGGTTCGGTACAGACGATGCAGCCATGGATGTGACACGAAGTCACACTGTGAACATTGCTACTGATTCTGACATGAGGCTACGTCAAAATGTGGACTTTCCTCCTGCCTCTGAAGAGAAAACGGTGAGGATTGCTGCAATTGATGGAGCCATGGATGTGATGGAGTGCCTCACTGAAAGTAGTCCCAGTGTTTCAGCATCAGACTTGGTTCTGCCATCGGAAAATATTCCACCCATCCAGGAAAACCGGGATTTTTCTAATGAGGCCTTTAATCTGTTTGGAAAAACATCTTCAGCACACGATTTAGATCAAGAATTTAAAAACTTGTCAAATGCACGTAGCCCTTGGGTTGATGTTAAACCACAGGACAATGATGACCCAAAGGACTTAATGGTACACCCTAAAACACAGAAACCTGTCACTAATACTGAAAATGAAGCACCAGGTTTGGTTTCATCTGTCACAGAGCAGCCAGTGAATACAACCATGATGGACTGTCCAGAAATCAATGCAAGCATGGATATGACTGAACCGCAAACAGGCTGTATTTTGGGTCAAACATGCACAGATGAGCCCCTTCAGTGTCTGTCCTCAACACAAGATCCCAATTCAGAGCATTTGAGACAAACTGGGAGTACATCACAGAGAAGTGGTGATTTGGGGTTGTCTAATCCTGATGACTTGGAAAATGTGACAGATTCTCTTTACTCAAACAAAAGAGAGATAACTGAAGAACCTGGACCAATAACTACAAGTTCTCCTACATCACAGGATATGGAAATGCATTCAGACAGTGCTGCTTACCAAGATGTTGATTCAAAAAAGTCTAGACAAATGAGTTTATCTGATCTCCAGTCAAAAGTAAGGCGTTTGAGTTGCATGGTAAATGCAGCTCCCACTGCTGTTGTGGTGGATAGCTGCACAGCACCTTTGTGTCATTTGGAGCAGGACCTTGAGAAATGTCCAAAAGATAAAACCGTATCTTTCGCTGTAGCAGAGCCAGAACCTGCAATGGGAATGGTAAACGCTGAAGAAGCTCGATGTCTTACAGAAGCAGAACATCCCTGCGGCGCTATTACTACAACTCCGTTCAGTTCAAAGACCAAACAGCTTATGTCGAGAATTTCACTGGGAGGCTTCAAACCGAAACTGCCCCAAAAATCCAAACCTGATGATTCAAAGAATAAATCTGCAGAATTGACAAGGACAGTCACCGTCAGTGTTGCCAATGAGCTGAAAAACTTTAATGATGATGTGAGTGATATTTATGACGAAGAGCTGGGTAGCTATGAAGATATGTCAGAAACAGTAGACACTAGGAGTCCTCAGAAATCCCCGGAGGTCAACATGGTCAAGCCTTTAGAGGACAGTGTATTTGAAGACGACGTTTTTAACCCTGTTCAGGGACAAAGAGACTTTGCCAGAAGATAAAACCAACACGGAGGATCTGAAGAGAATGAAAGCATCCTGCAACACTGTGGAGATGGTAGGTCAGATTTCTCTACTGTATGAATAAACAAGTGGAGAGGTACAGATGTTGTGAAATAATAGCAAGAAGTGATTTAACTGGTATAGAGAAAGTCAAATATTTATGGGCTATAGTCATTACATTGTAATTGTTGTCGTATTAACATTTAGCTTTCTTTAGTATAATGCATGTGTTTTATGATGTACTTTAGCTTTAATTTCTTTTATTGTGGATTTTTCTCCGTATTATAATACAGTTTATTTTTTTCCCTTGTGTTTTCTTTCTTCCCATGCATTACAGTCAGATGTTGTAGAGTGTGAGAGTAACATATCTACAGCTCCCCTGACTGCACAGACAACAGATTGCTCCAGCAATCACACAGCCAGCATCAAATACAACGCTGCATCTGAGTCAAGTAAGTTTTTATGTCTCACATTAATGTGTATCATTAAGATCCTTAATTGTATGTTCTCTGTTTTCTGACATTAAATCCCTCCTTTGACACAGTTATTATTGAACATCTTCTTTGTTTTTCTAGCTTTTAAGCACAGCCTGTTTGAATCCCAGCTTGAGGACAATGCTACTGATGTACAGAAGGTATGAGATTGTATTTTTTTAAAACTTTTTGAAAATGCACATTTTTTTATGTCTCACATGCGATCACATTTCAATTACAGAAACTGGAAGATGGCACCATAACCATGTTAGAGCTCTTCAGACTCTTCGGCATTGACTTTGTCATCCATAATCCTCGGCAGAGTGTCCTTCCTGGCAGAGTAGGCAAATCTTCTGTGTTGGAAAAATAAATAAATGTATATATATATATATAATATAAAAGCTTATAAGTACGTTGCTGTGACCATTTTGTTTTTCCAGCTTTTGCCTGACACAGACACCACACCAATGGATTTATTGAAAGACAAGCATATCAGTCGCCCTAAACAGATGGTCTATGAGACGGACGTCTTTAACCTCACAGAAAAGGTTGAAGGGTATGTATACTTCAGGGTTTATAGCATGTATAGTATATGTGATTAAATGTTTAGTAGCTAAATAAATGTATTCATCTAACCTTGTAGTCTTATTTCCATGAGGGGATGCTGTCTTTTTAGGCTGGCACAGGATCTTTATAACTGGGTGTGGCTTACAACGTTACAACTGAAGCTCAAAAACACTTGTTTTGTCCTCTTTCTAGGCTGAAGGTGCGAATGCGGGATCTAGACAAACCTCTTAATACTGTCAATAGACGTTTGTGGGAAGATGTGAGATATGCTTCAGAGAAAGAGGTAAAGGATAACTGAATTTACTTTTCACAGTGTAATATGTTTTCCGATTTGATTTTGCCATGTTTATGGACACTTGTACTGTATTTATTTATTTATTTTTTACTTTACTTAGCTACTGGCCTTTGCTGTGTGCTTGTGTGTAACATGAATTTGGCACGTGCTCTCACATTTGACCCATGTTGCATTTGTTTGAATCAACAGCTGAAATCTTTTGGTACTAAACTCAAGGAGAGAAATAACTTCTTCAGAAAAACAAGCAAAGTTCAATCGCATGAAATGAAGGAGGTCCTATACTCAAATCTTGTGCAGGCAAATCTGGTGAGAACTTTGACACATTTAAAAAATAAAAAATGCTGAAGTGCAAAATTGGGGGCTTCTGGGAATGTAAAACGTAACTGACGTGTTTTTTCTTCGTCTTTTTTTTTCACAGGAAGAGCAGCAGAAGTTGAGAGGAAGGATTCAGGAAGCAGATGAGATGATAAAAACTCTGGATGACTGTATTGGTGAATTAGAAACAGGTATGGCTACAGTGAAAACATGACTTTCCTGTTTGTGATATTGTCAAGTGCATTCTGTAGAGATTGATTAATGCCTTAGTCAGACAAGCCTAGAGACAGGTTATCAACTGCCTGACGACCTCCAGTAACTCAGAAAAATGTGTTCTTGATCAGCTGGCGAGTGGTTGCTGGCTGTCTCTGGATGAAGTGAGTCACAAACAGGGAGCTGCACCAAAATCCTCCTTGTGATTGCTTTGGTTGATATCAGCCGTGGTCACCCATAGTTTACGTGGAAGATGATGATGTCAGTTTTCTTTGAGTGCATAAGAGTGGATGTGTTGATACAGCCTAACATATTCTCCTTCATTTAGAGCTTGATGCCATTGAAGAAAAAGGCTTTGAAGACAAAGCAGGTCTGAAATCACTGCAGGAAGGTAACTAATTATGATTTGATCTATTTGTTTTTTTAGCTTAATTCAATTGAATGAGTCATAAGTGTGTTTTCTGGTTTGTTTTCTTTAACAGAAATGAAGAGAGTCACTGAGAGGACAGCTGAGGATGAGAGGTGGGTGGAAGTCAAGTAGCTTTTCCGTTGAATTTTGCAGTTAACGTTGACTTTCATGTGCTGTTACATATGTCTCTTTTTTTTTTTTTTTTTTTATTAATGGTTTTCTTTGTTCCTGCCACAGACAAATATCTGAATTAGAGATGCAGAAGAAGCACAATTCAAGTAAAGTCAAAAGGCTGCAAGCTGAGACGAGAAACCTGGAGAGTCACATGGGCATTCTGAATGCGTCAGTTTCTGTACTCGGAGTGTTTTTACAGCCTAAGCAGTTCTGTATACGAATATTTTGAAGTAAATCCAGTTTTGTACATCATTTACTTTAGGATGAATGAATGGAAGCTCAGAGAGATGAGGGACAACTTCAGAGTCTACACGTTCCTCCATGAGACCATGCATCTGCAGCTAGTGTTTGAAAAGTCAAATGGTATTTATTTTTTCATGTTTTTCTCATACACTCAATTACTATAACTGATCTGATCCCTCACCTCAGTGTTCACACAAACCTTTAACAATATGAAAAGTGAGTTTTTGTTCACTTCTGGTGGTTTGCTCATTTTAAGAAGCGCTTTAATCACTTTGTTTTTCTGCTTTTGAAGGAAGTGAGGCTGACAGTGAGGAGAAAATCACACACATCACTTTTAAACTTGAACTGGATGGTAAGCAAATAAATACAAGAAACATTCTGTGAGGCGTTATCATTTACTGGATGTTCTCCACACCTGTACTGCTTTTGCATGGGTTCAGATCTCGGCTCGTCATCTACATCTTTTTAGCCTACCTGGCGAGCTGTTGTTTGGTTACATGAAATGTTACCTGACATTCAGTATGAAGATGATTTAAAGCGATTTTGTTTTCTAAGCAGACGAGAAGTCGCAGTGCCATGCCCGCCTTGTTCACAAACTGATCTCCCAATACATTGATGGTAAAAGTTCCTGGGTGGAGAAATACCCAACAAGCAGACATGTGCCAAAGGTAGGCGTGAATAAAGATTGAAATGAACTGACCAATTATAGGTACATACACAGAGGATACAAACAGCCATTTCTGAGCTCTGATATAATACTTTAATTATCCTGTCTCATATCTGTATTCTCGCATCATACTATTACAGCATGTACACAGGAAGTCTCCACTAACATCAGCTGACTTGGCTTCTGAGAACAATTGCAAATGTTTCAGGATTCCGGCTGTAGCCAGCAGATATCTGGATAGCAGAAATGTGTTCCAAGACTTCCTGTTAAATACCCTGATCATTGTTTACAGGCTGATTATGAATGGGGATAAATTATAAATAAATGGGTAAATGTTCATCAGACAGTGGTTATTTGTTTCAAGGTTGTCTCATCTTGTCCTCCACACAAAAATGGTATACCTACATGTCACCAAAGCCTGCTCAAATGTGATTGGTCCATACTACTCAGACTACAGTACAGAAAGAAACTGACACCTTCCAGTACCAAAAATTTTGCTCCTTGCTTACAGATTCTTTAAAATCAGTCTATGTGGGGCAGACGACTGAAAAGCATGTCTTTCAACCACAGACACTGTAAAAGATGGACGTAGTCACGATGATGTCACCCACTGTTTAGTGAACTTCTGTTAAGAAACTTCTAGCTGAGCATTTTCACCATCCCATCTTGGTGTTTTGAAACTGGATGAGACGTGGATGTGACTTGGTTCATGAATCATGGGGCTTTGGTCAGTGAGCATATCCTGGATTATCCTCCTTTCTGACACTTAGAATTACCAACAGGTACACAATAGACATGATTTTATATTCAGCATGACCTGAAATGAGTAACTGAGCTCATGAACTCGTCAGGAGGGCTGTTTCTTACAGCCCTTTTTGCAACCACAGAGATCGCCCCCTGATGGTCATTAAGAGGAATGCCACTTTAAGGCCTTTAGTGTTACCTGAAATTTTCAGCTGCAGGTGGTATGTGCATCTTTTCTGCTGTCAGCATAAGTATTATGTCTGCTGTTGTTTGCAGCTGCTCCATGATGTCAGCCTGGTGGTGAGTCACTGTCGTCTTCTGGGAGAAGAACTGCGTCTGCTAAAACTGTGGGGAGGGCTGCGGCTGGATATACTCCACATCAGTTGCACTGACACCAAGTAAGAGCGCTGCTTCACAAAACTGACTAGTGTTCCCTTTCTTGATCAAAAAAATACTGTGGTGTATAATATTAAATTCTTCTTCCAGAGTGCACATTGTCTTCAGCAGTTTGAGGAAATTTTCTAAGTTTGAGGTGGTCTTTGCCATCTGTCTCATCAACCACCTCTATGTCCTTCAAGTGGAGAGCTTTAAAAACATTGTTGGAAGCACAACGTAAGTAAGATTCAAATGGAAATCCATAAAATTTAATTAGTGTAGTGGCTGAAATTGAGTTTTGTGCATCATATTAGTTTTGTAGGTAACCGTCAAAGGTATACTATGTAACTTTAAAGTGCAATATTTATTTTCATGTATTTGTAGGATTCAACAGATTGAAGAGACTGTGGCTTCGTTCAGTCCCGCCAAGAACCTGCTGACAAAGACCGTCAAAAGGATTCATGAAGCGCTTCTATGCTGAGACCAGAAATGGGTCCAGGATCACATTTTGATTCCAGCTGTTTCTTTTTTGTGTAATTAAACTCTGTTGTACAGCATGGAGGACAAAAGACTTAAATTCTTTTATAAATCTGAGAATAAATATAGTGTACAGAGTCTTAATTTTCTTCTGCTGTGTGAAAGAAGCGCTGTATTTTCTTGTTGTTGTTGTTTCTACATGTTTTGCATGTAAAACAGCTGTGAACTTTAATGTTCCAACATGAGCAAAACATAAAAAGTTAAGTTAGCTCAAATTAAAGATGTGTTTGGATGTCACAAACATTTGAATCTCTAACCTCCTGAAAGCAAATGCTCTGGAAAGTTTTTCAGTAACAGATTTACTTGATGAGGAGGAGTGGAATACTTTTCATCCGGCGTAACCGACTGCCTGATCATAGTTGTCATAGTGTAAAACATTAAGCGCGCTTTCATCGGTGTGGTGCAGTTTCCAGAGTCACCTCTAGATGGTGGGCAATAACTATCAGCTGTTGCAATTTTTTTGCAGGACCCACCACATGAAAATGTATTTCAGTTTATTTTGTTCATACTGAAATGACAATAATCACATAATCTCTTTCAAAACTTTTAAAAAATTATTAGAGAGCAAGAACTGTAAAATAAACATGCTTTGTATTATAAGGGCTGTGTGAGTATTTTTTTTTTTTTTGCCATATTGTTACCTAATTTTCTTTGTGAGATGTATTTTGTTTGTAAATGAATCACTTAAAATAAATTTGTTAAAGCATGTGATACATGTGTCATCAGTAATACAAATCAAAGTGTTAAGTTAGATTGCATATAGGGAGACACCACAGAGTGTAATCCATCTTCATTAGTTTGTTTGTTTTTTTTTAAATATCTTTGACCTTATAATTCAATCAACTCAAGTGTCCAACCATGAATTGATCAATATTGCCAATGCTCAGACACTCATTTCTAAAATACACCTGCTTGTTCGGTAAATGTGGTCCCATTTCTGCATGCTATCACAGTTTTTTAATCATGCAGGAAGGGTGTAAACTGTAGTTTATGCAAAACACTTGAGCTGCAACCTTAAAAGCTCGTGGAATGCATTTTGTGTAAAGAAAGCTTTTCAAATTACACATCAAAATGCTTCTGCACTTGCTATACTGTGGTTAGGCTTCAGAGGTCACTATGGGTCTATTAAACAAATTGTACTCCATTAGCTATTTAATAAAAATCAGTACATTTAGGACATTTTGGCCCACATTTTATTTGACAGTGTTTACCTGAAATGGAAGACAACTTTAAGGAAAAAATATCACTAAATGATTCTATTTTTTAAAAAGAAACTGAGTTTATAGGTAAATGGAGTAAACACAGGTTATGGACCTGTGTTGCAACCACAAATATCCTTGTGCTAGTAATTCTGCTGCTTTAAATTATCACCCAGACTCTTCTACTATGGAGCCATGCTCTTAGAATAGATACAGTATGCAGTTTAATATTGTCTTGCTGAAATATGCAAGGCCTTCCCTGAAAAAGATGTCTGCATGGGAGCATATGTTTCTCTAAAACCTGTATATACCTTTCAGCACTGATGGTGCCTTTCCAGATGTGCGAGCCCCGCAATTCCATAGGCACTAATGTACCCACGTACCATCAGACATGGAGGGTTTTGAAGTGAGCGCTGATGCCTGCCAGCCAGCCAGCCAGCCAGCCAGATGTTCTCTTTAGTCCAGAGGTTGCATTGACATAAATGGTGCTGGGGTTTAAATAAAACCCCAGCACCATGTTTTTCTCAAAAGAATTTCACATTGTCTGACCACCGAACAGTTTTCCACTTTGCTTCAGTCCATTTTAAACTAACTTTGTTACAGAGAAGACGCCGGTATTTCTGAGTCATGTTCACATGCGGCCTGAAGATGACGAGCATTTAAATATTGACTTTCAGCCTTGTCCTTTGCACACAGAGATTTCTCCAGCTCCTCTGAATCTTTTGCTGTTATCTACTGTAGATGATGAGACATTTCATTTTTTTCTTTGTTTTTTGTGCAATTTTATGTTGAGGAACAGTATTCTGAAATTCTTGCACAATTTGTAGATTGCAGTTTTTGCATATTTGTGTATCTCTGTCCATCTTTATTTCTGAGAAAGTGCCTCTCTCAGATACCTAATCATGTTGCGAAGTAACTTAATTAATTGTGAGATATTCTTTGAGCTGGTTTTTTTTTTTTTTGTTCTCAGTAGCACTTTTTTTTTTTTTTTAGCCTTTTGTCGCCTGCATCCCAACTTTTTGTGTTGTTGCCATCAAATTTAAAATGTGCTAATATTTAAAAGCCCCAACATTTCCAGAACTGGGTTTGTAGACATTTTGATCCACATATTTTTAGTGTTGCTTGATGCATTTCAAGGTTTGTTTGTTTTTTAAAACAGCAAGGTCATATTTCAACCAAAATTTTTATAAAGCATTTTTATCAAGCGGTGGCATACGTAAACATTTGCCTGATCCTGGCTGTGTTCTCAGCCAAGACATAACTGACATGGACAGTGTCCAGAGTTCGTCCGAAAGGTCAAACGACCAGAGACGAGCCTCAAAGAAGACGGATGGGGGCGGGCAATGACAGTCTGCTCCCCGAGCCCCAACGTCAAGGGTCAAAGTGGACGTTTCCAAACCGGCACCCTTGAGTGAGCTGTGAGGGGAGATGAGATCCTCCCCCAAGTAACAACGGCTGCTGTCAAACCAAATAGAGGACAGCAGCATTTGGGTCCCCTGACCTCCTGAGGGTCAACTCAATTTGATTTTAATCGATCAATTGAAGGATTTTTGCATTATGCGTGTGAGCAATTCATTCGGTCATTAGGTTTCCATACAACACTGAAAATAGGAGCAAAATTTTTCCTCAAGGCCGCTCACGTGTTAGATTATGTGATTGAATTTCTGTTGGTTTTCTGTTTGCTTTGCAAATACCCGATCAGCAATGTGGTTGAATCAGTGCTTGTCTTTCCCACTGGGGAAAAGCTCCATTCTAATGTATTTACCAGTTTATGACAAGGTTACGTGACTGTGTTATGAACCATACAATTAATTCAGACTTGCTGTATCATTTAATTATATGATTATGTACTTTATCCTTGAAAACTTGTGATAGATTGGCAGTCTGCCCAGGTTGTTCCCTACCTCTCATCCTGTGTCAGCCGGAATAGGGTCCTGGCCCCTGCGTGGCTGGCAGCTGGTTAAGAAAATGGATGGATTGATGGATGTTTTAAATCTTATTAGCATGCTCTTTGTTCATTTTTGCATAATTATGCATCAGATATGCCTGAAAAGTGCCTAATAATGCACTTTGCACAATTATCTACACGGCACCATGTTGCCCCAAAAGAAAATAACAGGTATGAATGTGAGCCTAGCATTTAGCCAAGTTGGGCTGAAAAGCAACCAAATATTGATTAAATCACCTGGAAGGGATAACCAATACAATTCACAAGTACTAACCTCCAAGTGTCCCAAGAGAAAAAGTCAGTGGATTGAGAGAATTAGTGGGATTCAACCTCTGAAGACCCTGAATGTCTTACGGCTATGGACAGTAATAGTTGGTGAGACATTTCAGCTTGGCAATACCAGCTGAAATCTGCAGATGCTATTATTTTTTACATGAAAGTAAGTCCTTTAGGTCAAACATGATTGTGAACATCCTATTTACTGCATGAAGCCATAAAGAACTAGGAGGGCACTTGGACAGCATATACTCCACCAATGATGATGCTGCCTTTTTTTTTTTTTAATGCTGCTAATGCCCTATTTTTGCAGTTTGCTAGAACATGATCTCAATCTGCACCAAAATTTAACGGGTTCCTTTTTTGCTTTGTTCACCGATTCAGAAGGGTACTTTTTGCTGACAAACAAAACGACAAACAGACTAGCATACAAATGACAATTTCCATATACTTACATTGACTTATAAGCAATTTATTGGCAGATTTTTTTTATACAAAATATAGCGCAATGTTATATGAGACATGTGATGAAACACTTTATCTTTTTGGGAGACAAAAGTAAAGTCTTATTGTGATTTTGGATGGAATTAGGTGGTAACATGTTGTTACTGCACCAAAGGCCTAATTCTGTAAAGTGGAACATTTAGCCTCGAGCGGCCTCATTCAAATCTGTTTATCCTCTGATCTGGGAGCAGTATTTCACCTTAGTAACCCTATCAGTGTCCTCGTCTGACATCAGGAAAGAAGGAAGGTCTGAGGTAATACAATTGGTTTTGGATGATGGAAAACTGCATTGCAGGTTTATTTGTATTTAGGTTGCATTTAGGTCTAAATGCAGCCATATGCCAGACAGTTTTGTGTGTGTCTAATGTGTGTTACTTTACTATATTGGACAAAAGGGTTAAAGATGTTTTTGAAACAAGGGACAGGCATGTGGGCAGGCTTTCTGCTGTGAAAGTGCTTCCAATTTAAACTCTAAGTTTGTGTTGATGGTAGGGAGCCATGTCTTCTGCACAGTTTACTACTCATCATTGTTGTTACCCCCATGCTTCCATATCCATCAGTATCTCCTCACTTCGCGCTCACAGCCTTGCTACTACTATGAAGCTGAGGTTGGGGGCATTATTATTAGGGGGCATAAGAGGGCGTCCTAATTGATCCTTCCAGGCAGGTAATTAGCTCTGATGGCATGTGCACCCGTGGTGATGAGAATGACAGGGACACAGCCACATCCTGCCCCTCACCCCAATCACCAACACACAAATAAAGAGTATGTGACCCACGGAGTTGCCACATTCTCTGGTCATTCTTAGGAAAAGACAATAGGTCTGGCTTGTTAAAATAGGCTCCCTCTCAGCGGGGGGGGGGACCCAGGAGCCGCAGCAGCTGTCCCATAGTATCAAGCCTCAATAGTCTGAGCAACCACAGAAACCTCCAGTTCAAAGGTTTGCATTTTTTATACTTTTGTGAGGACTCACAACATCTCATTAGCGGTGAAATACTAGAAGTATTAACATAAGCTGTCCGCAGATCTCTGCTGCTGTGCAGAGAGAGAATGTTACATACTGCAGGTTGTTTTTAAAATGATGCTAGAAAATACACTGTAATAGAACCAGAGAGATTCAAATAAGGATTTTGCATCATTTGCAGGTTATCCCAAGATTAGACCATAGACTGTATATAAAAGACGAATGAGAAGTCCTGCCTTAAAGCCTGGAGCTGAGCATTTTGGACATCCTGGGGATTTGAATGGCCATAATGAGTTGGGGTGGGTGTGAGTGGGAAACTGAGGGATATGGGACACTCATATGGTCATATGGTAGTAAGAGGGTGGCCCCACCCTAAAGAAAGCCATGTTTGAACCTCCCTTTTGTCTCTAAGGGGGGCCATTATTTGTAAAATGAACATCACTGATATCATCATGAGACAATAAACTCATCAGGAGTGTTTTCTGAGGCCACAAATGAAAGAAGCCAAAGACTGTTTTTCCAAAGGCTTCTAAACAACCAGCACTTCATTTTGCAACCATAGTTGCTGCCCCCTGCTGGCCATCGGAAAGAATGGCCATCGGTGATTTATGTACCGTAGCATCAAATAATACTGCGAGTGTGTGTGTAAGTTTGCTCACTTACAAAGAAAATGAACAGTCTCTAATTTTTATGGTAGTTTTAATGCAGAGAGAGAGAGAATATCAACCAAAAAAAATCCAGAAAAAAAGTCATCTGAAGTGCAGTTGGGAACCACAGTCACCAGTGGTAACACACTTAAAGGAAGGCACATGTACAGGTCGAGCTTAAGTTTGCCAGTGAACATCTAAATAGTTTAGAGAAAGCTTGGGAGAAAGCACTGTCGTCAGATGAAACCAAAATTGAGCTCCAAATACGGCAGGTCAACTTGGCTCACCATATTTGGAGGAAGAGAAATGTGGAGTATGCCACAGTCGAGCACGGTGGTGGAAACATTATGCTTTTGAGGATGTTTTTCTGCTAAGGGTACAGACCTTTTTCCCCAGTGTTTTGAGTTTATTGTAGGTTTTGCTGTGTATTGTATTTTTCCTTTGTGTTTAAGTTTTGAGTATTTAGTTTCTGTTAGTGTTTTGTGGGATTTCCTCAACGTGCTTGCCTGCCCGTGTCAAGTCTGCATTTTTGTCATGTTTAATTTTTTCCTGTTTTATTTTAATAGTATCTTGTATCATGTGCTTTACATTTAGTTTGCTTCCTGTGTTTCCCTCCCAGCTGTTTCTCATTGCCTCATTTCCTGGTGTGTGTATATATTGTCGCATCGTCCCCTCATGTTGGCGTGTTTCTCTGTTCCTGGTTCTGTCCTGTTCTGCTCCTGAAAGGATTTTTGCATTTTTGCTTTTGAACTCAGCAACTAAAGTTTAGTTTACCCCTGTCTACGGAGTCCTGCATTTGGGTCCAAATTATGCCTGCCACACCGCCCGCCTTGAAAGAACGACGTGACAAATATGGACCCAGTAGATCCGATTTTGCTTGAGTTCAGTAAGGATGTGGACAGAGTGGACAAGATCTTGGACCGTATCTCCGAGTCATCAGACTTGGATTTTATCAGTCGGACTGAGTGCCACTGATTGCGTGACTAGAAGGAATCCCCAACTACACCAATTTCTGGAGACTTCTGTTGTGGGAAGGGCCTTGGCAGGGCCGAGTGAGTGGATGTGGGTCCTGGAGTTGGCTCTCTCCATCAGGTCCGCTGCTGCTGCGGATCAGTTTCTCCACAACACTGCAGCGGATCAGCTCGTCCACGTTGCTGCCTGTCTGCTGCTCTCCAGCAACCAGAAACGTGGACTGAAAGGGGAGCCAGCCGCCACCACTCCCTTCGACTCCTCATCTCAGAGGAAGTGGAGCTCCTGTCAGCAGCGTGCCTCACCACTGCTAGAGTCTGCAGCTCCGCCGGTATTAGCAGTCGTTGGGTTGCCCGAACAGACCTCTAGGATGAGTGAGGTGGACTCTTTCTCTTGCGCTTTCTTTGAACAAGGAGAAACAAAGACTGCTCTGTGTGCCACTAGGCCAGCTGGTTCTAAAACTACGTTTACTCTGTTTGAGCTGGCTGAAGACTGTTGTATTCCTGAGATAACAGAAAATGAGAAGTCACCAGTTTCGGAAATGGCCGGTAATAAAAAATTATCTGTTTGTTCGGTTCCTGACCTGGCCTCTGTTAATTCTGCTCCTAAACCAGCCCAGTCAGAGACCAGACATTGTGCTCTCCAGTTAGCTCAGTCAAAAACAGTTATCTGTGTTCCACAGCCTGCAGAAACTGTTGCTGCTGCTGAAGTGTCCCCAGTACCTGAGCTCCCTGCACCCAACCCTGTTCCTCGGGTGGGTGCGACCAAAGACCAGCTGGTTTCTGCACCCGAATCTGTTCCTTGGGTGGGGGAGGCCGAGGCCTGGGAGCCTCTGGGAGCAGCAGTGGACCCTCGTAAGCAGTCCCAGTCATCAGTGGAGACAGCTGTGTGCCCTGCAGAGTGGTCTCAGTCATCAGCTGTGTGTTCTGCACACATACAGTCTGAGTCTACAGAGTCACCACAGCCATCAGAGCAGTCTTCAGTCAGCATCTGTTGCAGCTCCATCACCACTGCTGCAGTGTCCCCTCTTCAGTCTTCAGAGTCAGCCACTGCAGTGCCCTCCCCTGAGTCTTTGTCCTTGCCAGATCGTCCTGCTCTGCCTGAGTGTCCCGAGAGTCCAGAGCCAATGGGTCCTGAGGATCTCGAACCTCCAGTAAGTCCGGCTTTGCCTGAGCATCCAGAGCCCAAGCTGCAGTGTCCTGTGGCGCCTGAGCTCAAGGGTTCCAAGCCTTTTAGTCCTGCTTCACCAGAGCCCCAGCCTGTGAGTCCTGAGGCCGTAGGTTCACCAGCCTCTAGAGAATATATTCCATCGTCGACCTCCTGAACTGCTCCATCACCACTGCTGGCCATGCGGCTGGCCTCCAAAGCGTCTCCATCTCCGCTGCTGGCTGCGTGGCCGGCCTCCAGTGTTCATCCGTCTCTGCCACTGGCCCTGCGGTCGCTTTGCCACTGGCCACGCAGTCAGCTTCCTGATCTGCGTTGTCTCCACCGCTGGCTCTGCAGCCAGCCTGCAGAGCATCTGTCTCCACCGCTGGCCACGCGGCTGGCCTTCTGAACTGCATCGCCTTCATCTCTTTTTTTTTGTTGCATTGTCTCTACTGCTGGCCACCCGGCTGGCCTCTTGAACTTTTGTGTCCTCACTGTAGGCCCCATCACTGGCTACCTGAACTGTTTCGCTTCTATGGTGGGCCTCCCTGAACTGTTTTGTTTTGGACTCTGGTATTCTTTGGCTTTGTCTAGAAAAATTGTGCCTGCCACACCACCTGCCTTGACAAGTGCCACGTACCATAAAATCTTGGACTAGAACTTCCTTCCCTCAGCCAAAACACTGAAGATGGGTTGTGGATGCATGACCGTGACCCAAAACATACCACAAAGGCAACAAAGGAGTGGCTAAAGAAGAAGTACATTAGGTCATGGAGTGGCCTGGTCAGTCTCCAGACCACAATCCTGTAGAAAATCTGTGGAGAAGCTGGAGCTTCAAGTTGCCAAGCAGCAGCCACCTGCAAACCTGCTACCAACTACGAGAAACATCTTTCTTCATCAGGTACTAAGTCATGTTTTGCTTGGGGATCAAATACTTATTTGACTCAATGACTTGCGAATCAATTTATAACTTTTCTGGATTTTTGATTGCTATTCTGTCTCTCTCCATTAAATTAATACTACCATAAAAATTAGAGATTGTTCATTTATTTGTAAGAAAGCAAGCTTATCTATTTGTATCTAACTTTCAGTAAGGTTGGGTCAATCATAACAAACCACTTTTTTTTGTGTAATGCCCAGAAAAACAAAACAGATACTGTATGTTAAGGTGCATAATTTCATCTGATTAGAATAATTATTTTGTGGTCATTGTTGGGTGACTCCAAGTATAAATTAATTAAAATCCTGACTCATCTATCAGATAATTTGACTCTAACTCCCAGCTGAGTTCCAGTGAATCCGAATGATTCATCCAAATGCCATTTCAGGTCTATTTGTATTCATGGAAGAGAAACAAGTACCAGGAGCCCCAGGAATTGAGAGCATTGTTATGGGTGAGATGCTTATTCTCTGGTAGAATAATGACATAACCGGAATCTTGACCTTGTATGGGGCAACACATCCTGGGGCACACAGGCAACAAAAGAACACAACAATAAAAGCTTTTCCTAAAAATACAAGGCCTCGACAGACAAAATTTTCCTTTACAGTGGTCTTAAGAATCGCTTCTTTTAGACAGGATTTCAACATAAATACCATTATCCCATTGGACGCTTTGTCTGGAGGAGGACTTTCAAAGATGAAAAGTAGCACATGCTGCAGACTGGTTTACCTACTTATGCACTTGCCTACCAGCCTACTAGGGTTGTGTCGATTGGATCAGCTGTGGTCAGAGTGACTGCCAGTAGACTGCCAGTCAAGGCGAGTTGTAACAGTTTGTTTTCACATTAATGTATTAAATTAATATCATCACCGGTAAATGAACTGGTTCTTATATAGCACTTTCCCACTCTACCTGAGCGCTCAAAACCTAACACCAAAACCAGAACGCATCCATATTAAATGTACTTTCACTCGGTATCTTCACATAAAACCAGCATGCGCAACATGTATATGTAGGGAACAGTTACACTGTTCCATCATCATTTCATCATCTTTCCCATTGATCATCAATACTTCAAATTCACCTTGTGGCCCTGGGTTCCTCTCGGGCCTACGACTGAGCTTTGTTGAAGTCGCTGTAGCTCATGAGGTTGAGTAGATCCTCTACTAATTGGAAGGTTGACGGTTCAGTTCCTGGCTGCTCCAGTCAGCATGCCAAAGTATCCTTGGGCAAAATACTGAACCCCAAGTTGATGTAACCGTCAGAGTGTATGTGTGAATGTTAAATCAAAAGATAGAAATAGAAAACAGTACTTGTATGAATGGGTAAATGCAAATGTTTTGAGGGTGGATGAGATGGATGCTCGTTACAATGCGCCAATAATTCCTCTGAGCCAAAAGCTCAGGCTTGAGACCATTCTAAACACTGTGTAAATAATTTTTTTCTATTGTTGGATGAATATGAGGTCAAAGAGAGAGGATATCCTTGATATGGTCATCTCTGGTACACACCTCTGGCTCTGAGCACTGAATCTCCACCCAACTGCTGTTCAAGTCTTCTGTTTGTGAGGATCGGACAATCAAAAGAAAGTTGTCTCAAAGAGGTGGCCATGAAGGGAGAGGAGCTAAAATGCTTCTTTCAGAAAAAAGATGAACTAATGGCCTGCACCAAAACTCAGCATAAGACCAATAAGAACCATTTTGAACCATGAATCAAAGCAAAGATACCTACCTTATTAGAGTCCTATAATAAAAATATTGAGTGGCATACTAGGTCCACTTTAACTTTGACCATTGCCAGAATTACTGTGCTTGCCCCTCTTGGCAAAGTTCATTATTTTTCCAGTCACAAAGTCACAGGTATAGCATCTCAAAACTCCCTATTACTTGATAAAATTCATTCAAAACAGCAAGGTTGCGGGTCCTAATCCCACAGCTTAAATCTGACATTCAAGAAATAATTAAATGTGTCTCGGTGTGAAAACTCCAGTTCTGTGTCAGTTTTTCCATCTTCATCCTGGCTCCTTCATCGACTCCCCACACACCTCTCTTACACAGCGTTCACATACGTTATCAAGTGCCCTTTTGACATGTGGGGCTATTTTGAAATCCAAGCTTGTGTGGGAGGATTTAGGAGTGTCTCCTGAACAAGGCAAGCAGTGGCTGATTGTCCAGACTGCTCGGGTGGATGGACACTGGTCATCTTGACCCACACCCTGAACCCGCTAACAGAGGTGCAGCAGCCACCTTGGTTAAGTGCATTCCCAAAGGCCCTGGCCCAAATCCCTGCTTGACCCTGACTGATAAACTATGCTATGGATAGACAAAGGAAGAGCTTTTACCTTTAAAATAAAGGTTAGTGCAAAGTTTTTACGACAAACTGGGCTATTGTGACTCTTAATGTGGGCCCAAAAGGGATTTTCTTTTGTTATGTTACATGCAGCAAATCTGGAAATATCTATGTTTAACAGTGACTATCATAATTTTATTAATAATTAAACACCTTCATACAAGCAGTGAAAAATTATTGGTTCATTTTATCCACAAATTACTGGGTAAATGTGATATGGTATAAAGTTGACTTTTAATCAGTGTATCAAATTTTTTAAAATAGACTTATTAATAACTTATTTAAAATAGAAGAATACTGAGCAGGGGAAGCTGCATGGACAGACAGGAAAACAAGGTTTGGTGGCCTCAACAGGCTCCAGGTTTGGCATTGGACAGAGTCCAGTAAAGTCTGGCCTGCATCATCTGCCTGTAGACAGTAATTGGTCACGACTGCAAGGGTCCTGTACCCACATGTTCTTGGACGGTTGGGATTAACATGTTATAGGTGCCCCAGGATCCAGCTGAGGAGCTGATAAGACTTTTGGAAGCCTCTTTTGTGGGTGATGTTCAAATGAGGCTTCAGAGAGGACACAGTATCATCAGGGGATGGCATTAAAGTGCAGTTTTTAGGAAAAACACAGCAATAAATAAAAATGAACACAGAATTCAGTTCAAAATATGAGAACAGATTTGTAGTTTGATCTCCAGCAACAACAGCAATAAAATGGGACTTTTCTGTATAAATGTACTTTATAAAATATTTTCCTTGTAATGTGGTATTTTTTTACACTGCTCTACTGTTAGTTTCCATGACTGTCTTATATAGAAGGTATCACTATTGGCATGTGAAGTGGTACTTGGACATTTCCAAAAGATTTTAAAGGAAAGCATTGGGAAATTATGTAATTATGCACTTTTAACATTGAAATCCTCAGTAGGAGCAGGTGAAGGAATGCTAAACTTGGTGAGAAATCAAGTCACACATTGATGGTTTTGGTCTTTTCACTGTTTTCATGCCGACAAGAATAACTAGAATTAAGCATATAACCAACACCAAATGGTCAGTATACGATTTGCATGCATGGCGGTTCAATTGACATCATTATTTTATCTTTTCAAAAGTCATAAAACTATCCTGCAAGTGTGTAATACTGTGTATCTCCCTTGAACCCCCAGTAGCTGTTAAGCACTGGTTGCGCTTACTATCGGTTGTGCGTTTGTGCTTTTTAATTCTTTAAGCTTTACTCTCATTTTATTCCCTTTGTCATTTGCTATAGTCTCTTTGTGTTCACTTTTCTAAGTGTGGCAGTACACCAGAGGCGGTGACTCCTGTACAATGCTTTAATTCAGCAGTCCCTCCCGTCTTATCGTGCCCTGCAGCTTGGCCGGATCGGGCAATACAAATTGAACTTGCCCAGCGGAGAGACGCCGGTTTCTCTTTTGGGTCCACACATTGTTTCGTCTAGGCCTGTATTTATTTAGATGTAAATCAGTTTGCAAAAGTGTTACGTCCTGTCCTTGTGTAGTGGGCGGTGGACTGGTGCTCATTTGTTAAAGGAAGTCAGCCCCATCGAGATTGGAGCTGTGCAGATTGTTTTCCATTATAAGGCTGTTATTGATGTGAGAGGGTGACATCATGCTGCCTTGCCCTCAAAGGCAGCGTTGGTGAGAAAGAGCCTATTTCTTATTCATTACTCAGCAGTGAGGAGGATGGACTTCTTTTCATGTTCTATCCAAAAATAAGTCGAGTGGAGCTAAACTCAAAGCAAAAGACTGGAGCATGGAAATTAACTGAAGGGTGTGTTAAAACACCAACAAGCAAGCAACTAAATTATGATGTCTGTGCTGTAAAAGCAACAGTTTAACATTCTGGTCAATAAGCCAATTAAAACTACAGCCAGCCCCAGAGAACAGACACATTCTGGCCAAATCTGGCTCACTTTCTGGCACTCATGGCTCACTTATTGCATTGGCTTTTGCTGAGTGGGCCAGATGTGGCCCAGAAGTCATAAAGCAGGCTTCACAGGGCCAGTGGCAAGTATTATACACCTGGCCTCTGGTTCATACAAGGGGGACCTGTGGCTGAGTAATGTAGTATTATGACTTTGGGAAGGATGGATGAGTCTTTTAAAAATCACTCTATATACTGTAGCAGTCTCAGCATGCAGATCCCCCTAAAATGTCAAACATTTCTTTTCATGTTTTCAAATCTTTTTGAGCTTTCAGCAGGGTAAATTTTCTCACTTTTTCTGGATTTGACAATAAAATTACATTTCACAGGCTTCCATTTACCAGTTAAGACAGTGAAGACTGTTTAAGAGCTGCATGAAACTCAAATAAATGAACCCTGCATGTTTTCTTCTCTTTATAATACTTGCGTTTAGCAGTGTTGTGAGTCTTCATAAAGTTTTTGCAATGCCATTTTTAATATACAGTACTGAGCAAAAGTCTTGAACCGCCTCTCATTTCTTTATATTTTGCTAGTAAAATGGGAAATAGGTACAGAGATTGTCAATCAGTTTCCAGATGGTATTGTATTGTGGAGCAAAAGCTGATGGTATTTTTCTATGTTCATAATTCCATTAGTTTCACAAGATTACCAGCACCAGTGACTGAAATGTAAATAGCAGCTGGATCGACTGAAGGGCCAGATGCATCTCTCAGGTCCTGTGCCAGGTTTTTGCTGGATTTGCCCCCTTATTTCTTAAGGATATGACTTTCAGATGCTGTTCACCTGCTAGTTTCTTTTTAGGCCTGCTGCTTCCAAGTCTTCCACTTGTCCAGTTTCCTCTAATTTTTTCAAGGACACACTGCACATCAGGCCAAGATGTACTGAGTATTCAGCTAATAGATCTTTGGCAATCACCTTGTTGGAGCAAAAAAATACTATTTTATAACTGTGTTATCTTTGGCAATTTTCATCGATTCAACTAAAGAAAAGGGAACAAATGTGCTTTTGCAGCAGGTTGCTAGAAACAAAATGTCTAAAGATGCCATTTAAAGTTGTCGCTTTGCTTTTCTGGTACATGCAGACACAACACTGGTTCCTCGCTTGAGTTAGGGGCTTTTTTTATACTCAAAAGATTCATTGATCAGCCTCACAAACAAACAAAACATTCCTCTGAAAATGGTTATTTACAAGGTATTGCTAAAGACCACTTAAATTAAAAGAAAATCTGGCTCCTTAGAAGCAACATAAATGAAAGGTGACCTAATACTTTTGCATAGTACTGTATGAAAAATATTTTAGGTGTGATACCCAGTGTGAATATTTATCTGCCTCTCTATGTTAGCCCTGCGACAGATTGGCGACCAGTCCAGGGTGTGCACTGCACAGGGATCCTCTAGATAGACTAAAATAGTGAACTACTTTCAGCTTCCTCTTACACAGAATACTAGACAATAACATGAGCCATGCTGTGGTCTATGAATAATGCAGTTCTAATTTAGACCCACTGGTAACAGCTATGTCACCTTTGTATGACCTCTGACTGCTGGCTGACACACAGCATCACCCGTTATCATTCTGTTTAATTTTTAGCTTTAATCTGTGTAGGTATGCAGGTGCAATCTCAATATTTTTGCCTATATACTTACTACTTCTTCCCTACTTTTTAAAGTTATTCTTAAGGTAAAACACTCAATGAGGGTGGAGTGTTGAATTTGAAATGCAAGCTTTAAAATAAAGCCAAAGTACTGCCATGTCTTGGCTTGCACAGCCTCTCATAGCCGGTAGAAAGCTGCAGCTATGGGTGCAGTCAGAAGGCTGTTAGTACTGATCAGGGTTATATGGCAAGCTCAGACTTGTACATGTAAAACTGTAAAAGCTTTATACTAAAATGGCTTTGATGTTTGGCCTTTGCCTAATATTTCCTCCTCATGTTTTATGGGTTTCATCCATGCACTCAAGTTCTACTCACATATCAAAAGATACCAGTAGATTTATTAACTTTATTATTGTCTGTTCTAGGATAATAATGCTCAGTCTTTTGTGACCTTACACATGATAAAATCACTTTTATTTTGTATGGCACAATATCACAAGGCACAGGGCCTCAAGAGACTTTACAGAAATATTTGCAGCAGACAATACCCTCTGTGTTCAGAGTCTTGATTCAGATAAGCAAAAAGTCCCCCAAAAAACAAAAGAAACGGATAGGAAGAAAGTGTGTACAGTTGATGGACAGACATAAACAGTACTGTAATAGTGATTAAATCCTGCAAAGCTGACCAGGGTGAATGTTAAGCTATAACTGGCCTCAATCTCTTAACTTGCTATTCACGTTCAGCACTGAAGACGTTTTAGAATGGAGTGAACAGTCCGCTGTCTCACTCACTCCCTCTCCTAAGTAGTGGACAAAATATCAGTACCTCTTCTTCTTACTGTACTGACTGTACTTCTTACTTGTACCACACAGCAAGCGTATTACTTTTTAGACAATTCAACTGAAATGCACGAAAAGGAATGAACACCACAAACACGGTCAAAAGGTTTAATTCAGTTACTTGAATTATCAGAGGCAAATGCCTTGCAGGCACCTATAGGCTACAGTCGCCTGTTTTGGGACCACCTCAAAGTGGTCACATCCATCACTGAGTTATGAAAAAAAAAGATTCACTCAGCATAGAGTTGTTATGTAGAGGGAAACTATCTATACACACCAAAATCCCTTTTTGTGGCAGGCTATAAACTTTTAAGTGCTGTTAAGCTGACCATCTTAACCTTGGGGTCTACAGGGGATTGACTCAAGTGGTATTGTTAAGCAGGATAAAATGGTCAAGTTGAGGTAAAACCTCATATGTCTTTGACTGACTGGGTTTGACATCCTTGTTATTGGTGTCACTGGTGATGGATGCATGGAGTTAGGAGAGGCTTAGGCCCCCACACACTCAGGAGGTTTTTGTTGCAGTAGCCTTTGTGCCAATAGTGACAGTCAACAACCACTTGCCAACCAGTCAGGGAATACAGGTTTTTATCTATGATCCCAAGGTTTCCAGAACAGTCTCTAGGCCTGTGTGACTGTGGCCTTAGATGGTTTGGCTGCTGTAGCTGGCTTTGAAAAACTGACTCTTTTGGAAATAACCTCGAGGAATTAAAGGTTGTTGCACTTCCATTCATTTGAGTTTTCAGACAGCAGGTTCCCCTTTGCACAGAGCAGACTGTCTTGCCATGTATTAGGTATCAGAAAATTGCTGTTTCCTTTATTCTATTATGCGGAGAAATAAATTTTTAGTGTACATAAAGTAACTGCTGCTGCCATTGTGCTTCCCTTTTTTATTTAGATATGTTCTTTAAAGATAATTGGGGCAATAATAATATTTTTAACCTGTATTTATAGTTTACTAGCATTTTTAACGGCATTCATTTCGATTTTCTTTTTCCATTGTTCCCTCACAGCTTGGTCTGATGTCCTCTCCCGGCTTCCGTAGACATTCCTTCACTGTCAGTTAGTGTGCGGGTGACAGACAAACAGCGGTGAGCCTCCAAATCCACCTCCAAGTGTAAACTATGGAAGAGATTAACAACATTGAAGTGGTTCCGTGCACAGAGTCTCACTATCTAAAGCCGTTCAGGGTGCACTATAACCAGGTGAGTTATTTCTGTGTAATAACGGCATCTAGATCCTGCTGGATGCTGTAGGCTAGCCCAACCCCCGCCCTCCCCCCATTCATTTTTAGCATAACATGAAGGCTAAGCCGACCTTAAACACAGTCACTGACAGCAACAATTGGCATTACGTGTACCACGATGACAAAAAGGCTTGTGTATTTGCTCTGTTTCACACGTAGTTGTCTCTGTATTTTGCGAGATAGCTAAGCTAACAGGCAGCTATGTGCTAACATGCTAACGGTAGCCTGCTGCTGCAGAGGGCTTTTTTCTTGATGGTTTAACAGAGGCACATGGTTTACATTAGAGCAAGGAGGTGGAGACGTTCTAACACGACAAGAGAGGATCTTTTTATGTTCTGTGTGCACTGTAAGGTGGGGAGACTTGTTGATCTCAGCTGTCAAAGTGACCCACTCATGTGGGTCTAATAAGATCCAAGGTTTTCAAAGTTCAGGGTTGTAGTGAATTAAGTTGCACATGTTTGTGTCTGAGCGACATTGATTGAGGAGCTTTGCCCGTTCAAATCCTGCCTATTTGTGCTTTACTGCGCTGCAGCAAATGTGCAGGTCATGGACAGAACATAAACAGTGCAGAGAACTATACACAGATCTCAGAACAGCGTCAGCCTTTTGCATGAATGTACCAATTATTTATTTTGAAAATATTTGTTTTTTAATTGTATATTGAACAGAGGATGTAGAATATTAAGCTGCCTGATGAGAGGAAAAGAGGATGACGACAGAGGAAGTTTATGGATGTCTTGAAAGAGGACATGTAGATGGTTGGTGTAACAGAAGAGGATGCAAGGGATAGGGTGAGATGGAGGCAGATGATCTGCTGTAGCGGTCTCTAATGGGAGCACGAGAAAGAACATCAGCTCTGATACAGACCACACATGAGAGGTTTTCTCATTAAGGATGAATATTGATGTCATTACCTTGTGGTTTTTTTCTTTTTCCTGAGTCTCTTACTGGCTCATCACATTTTAAGTGTGGAAAAAAAATAGGCCTACACAGGTTTTCAGAAGCAGTGCAACCTTTACTTCCACAGCATCTGAACACAGTTTAGAAACAGTAGAAAAAAAGGGCTTTGTAAAAAGGAAAAGATCCTGTGACACAAGTTTGATGTCGTTGTTTTGCAAGATGCATTGTGCATTAATGAAATGAATTGATAGGCTTGAAGGGATGAGATGCTTGGGGACTGGACAGTTTTGAACCAGTTTTGATTCCCATGCCCAGCCCCCATTAAATCTGGTTTCTTTGTCAATGCCATAATGAAATTCACAATTTCTTCTAACAGTCACAAGTTATTCATTCAGTCATTCATTTCATCACTCTGTGACTCAGCCCATAGAGTGACAGTTATCTCACATTTTTCTAAATATGATTTTGATGTTACTCATTCAGTGAGGTTGAAATATTTAAATGTGGCAAACAGTGAGATCTCCAAATCACAGACCAGAGAGAAAATTGTGGATAGGAAAATGTAAGCAGATGTTTTGTAAGTGTGCAAGTTATAGATTTAGACAATGTTTGTGCATATTTATGCACATGCTTATGCAATTCATTTAGTCTGTCTTGACTTTGCTATATCCATCCATCCATCACCCATCATCTGCCATCTATCCATTTTTAGCTTCGTATCCGGGTCATTGTGGTAAAACAATTCAGGCAGTGCTGATAATCCATGACTAAAATCTCATCCTCACTCTCATCATTTACCTCACTGCACTGCATTAAATATGCATCTTAAAGATGAGAAGGTATGGACTCCAGTTCCTAAAGCGTCACCCCTGATTAAACCTTGATTTGTTTGATTTTTTTTTTTTAATTTGTTAGTCATTAAAAATTTACTATAAAAATTGTCCTCCCACTAAAAGACAGCAAAGTGTGATGACTGAGTGTCCTGATGGTCTCTTTGCAAAGTGAGAAATGTTTGCTTACCCAAACATGGGCAGCAGTCCAGGATGAATTTATTTTTAGGTTTCAAAATATTTGTGCAGTTTCTCTGTTCCTGGGCTATAGTGATGTCTTCTGTTGTGTAAAACCTGGATAGTGACTGTGTTGCAGAACTCATTCTTAAAATTTAATAACTGCTGCATTACAGCAGTAGATTTTAAGAGCATGTTAATACCGTCTGTTTCTGACAGCAGAAGGACAAAAAAGGAGATGGTGGCGGACCCTCTCTGTTTTTCTCTCTGTCCCGCCTTCTCTTTCGTTCTCATCATTTCTGCTTTGCAGCTCAGGAGGGGTTGTTCAGAGACTCCCCACAAAGGCTTTTCAACCATGCCGAGGGAGCATCTCTCCCACAATCCTTTTATGTTCATCTGCACATCTTCAGCTTTCACTATTGGTCATTAACAGAAATCTGCTCACACTCGCAGCAGCACACTCAAAAAGTAGATAATGTCATGCATAAGAGGCTCTCTGCTTCATTAGTGTTTATTGGCGTTTTGTCTCACCACTCTTGCCTCCTTCTACAAAGCAGGTGATTGTGTCCTGTTGACTCTGGGAAACCCCTCTTATCTTTGTCATCTCATGCTGACAGCGAATCACGAGTTGGTACTTAGACCAGGATAATCACCTTCCATTTATTCATTATAATGGTTTGAATTATTCATCTGGAATTATGTACCTCGTGCGGCTTTCAGCCAGCGAATGAATATGAGATCTTTATGATGTTGAAGCGCATGTTTTCTTACACGAATGATTATTTATCTACTCGAGCTCGAATCACAATAGTTAAATGACTGCCATAGTGAAGAAATTATTGTCTGCATGTAATTAAGGGCAGTTTCAAGTGGATTATTCATTAACTTTGTGAGAATGAGCCTTATTTTACAAAAATCTGTTGTTTTCGTAA
The DNA here is from genome assembly GCA_024447675.2 of Pterophyllum scalare. Lineage (NCBI taxonomy): Eukaryota > Metazoa > Chordata > Actinopteri > Cichliformes > Cichlidae > Pterophyllum > Pterophyllum scalare. Next base: position 35,176 of record JAMQGT020008976.1, on the reverse strand, counting down.
TGCGATTCTGAATAAGGACCGACACAACAAAATTAGTTATCACAGTTTAAACAATTCAGATTTAATGAATAACTGCTGCATCAGTTTTAATTATTTTTAATTCGATTTTTGCAGGTTTGTCTTGCAATAAGTGCTTATATTGTAGAACTATTTTAAATGATTAAAATAATGGTATATGGTAGCTCTCACTAGCGGAGCACTCACTGGTGTTACTTGCCTGAGGGGAAAAGTGCTCTCCCAAGATTAATCCATCCAGCTTTTTAATTCCCTGCGAATAAGTTCCCAAACTAACAGTTAAAAAAATCAATAAAATCAATAATCAGATTCTAATAAATACTAAAAATCTATTTAGTACTATTGGACACTCATTTACAACAGTATTGCTGCCACTGCTGCTGTCTTCACCTCCCCCAGCTGACACACAACTTCACACAGCACTGTTGCAGACAGACAGGCACACTGCTCCTCACCTCAGTAGCAGCTGAAGTAGCTGATGTTCACAACACTGAACTCTTGAGGAGGAATTTCGAGAGGTCAGTAAAGCCCCTGTTTCAGCAACAATGACACATTATGCTTGTTTTATGGTACCAGGTTTGTGTCCGTTTGCGTAGGTTTTTGCCTGCACAATGGGGTTTGCAACCAATGCAAACGTGCCTCCAAGTTCTCCAAGGGCCAAACACCACGTAGCTCGATGTGGATGACGTTATGTGCAGGTTAAACGCCGATTTTTTTTTGAAAAGTGGGTGGGAAGGGAGCGACAGCGGTGTTCACCGTAAACAGGAGAAGTGCGAAAAAAAAAAAACCATCAGAAATCAAAAATATAGCATGAGAAGCAAGCATTTTTATTTTTTCTAAATTTCTTGTCTTGTGTTTTTTTTTCTTTTTTTTGTTATTGAATAGTAACAGGTCATTTCTGGGTATTGTAATGATTTTGAAATTCTTGTATCACGATAACATTAGTGGCCACTTGAGACCATCAGTTGCCACTGACTTACTTTTAAAAATGCCAGCCTTAGTAGCAATAAGCTTTATACCCTGTTAAAAAAAACAAAAAAAACTGTTGTTCTTTATGGATATTTATCCCCTATATAAGAACTATGTGGTGGCCTGAACCTGGCTCTGCTGGAGGCCTCTTCCTGTTAAAAGAGAGGTCTTCCCCCCACTGTCGCCAAGTTCTTGCTCATAGGGGATCGTCTGATCATTGAGTTCTCTCTCTAACATTGTAGAAGCTTTACCTTGCCATACAAAATACCTTGAAATGACTGTTGTGAATTGGTGCTAAATAAATAAAATTGAATTGAACTCATCCTTTTGGATGCTGATAAGGCTAAGAGTTAGGGGATGGCAGTTTTGATTGTTGTAGCCCTAATTCGAGCCACTGAACTGGACTTCTCATGTTTGCGGTCTTTGTCTCTTTTGGAACATTTTTAATTGAATTATCTGAAAAAAATAATATGGTTCAGTGTATGTGAGACAGCCCAGGCAGGAGGTTTGTGTTTCAGTTTTGATGAGTGAAATTCTACTATTTTATTAGTCTGTTACTTAGCACTAATTAGCAGGTGTGTGTGCGTGCATGTGTGCGTGTGCATAGCCCCTAGCCCCTGCTGCTGTTAGTTTACAACTAATCCTTTCACCCATGTATTTACAGTGTTGACTTCTGGCTCCAAAAGCAAACATGGCGGTTGCCAAAAAGCTAATTTGAGGTTTCAAAATTCCAGAAACTTATAACTCACTCTAGATTACATCTTTTATCTGCTCTGTGTTAAAGGTACAATTTCAGTCAAAATTTCCTTTGGTGAAATATAGGTCTAGACTGGCTGGGGTTGCCGCTCATAAATAGTTTTTCAGTGGTGCTTTATGTAGTCTAAAATGTGGGAAATTTTCTTAGGCAGTTTAACTTGTCTAGAAGGAAGACTAATCAATGAATATGAGGAAAGCTGTTCCTCATAGAGCCTAGGCCTTTGTCTTACTCTGTAGGGAACTCAGTAGGGTTCACAGTAGAGTTGTTTTAATCTGCAGAGCTTTTTCCTTTGTCTTTACAATGGTCATGGTATGCACACAGGAAACACACAGACCAGTTGTGTGCATCGTATTTTATCACACATGGTGTTACTCAGCCAATCAAATCATGTGAAAACGTAAGTAAGTTAGGGAAACAGAGTGATGTTGATACAGCTGTTAGGCAACTTAGGAATATTGCATTGAATTATAATGCATGTGGAACTTTATGATATTCTGGACTTTTGCAGCAGAAATGAGCTTTCTCTGAAGGGTGGCTGGCCTCTCCCTTAGAGGGAGGAGTGCAGCCATCCGGGAGGGGCTCAGAGTAGAGCCGCTACTCCTCCACATCGAAAGGAGCCAGTTGAGGAGGTTTGGGCATGTCCTGCTGGGAGGAGGCCCTGGGGCAGACCCAGGACATGCTGGAGAGATTATATCTCTTTGCTGGCCTGGCATTCCCCTGGTGTTCCCCTGGATAAGCTGGAGGAGGTGGGTGGGGAGAGGGAGGTCTGGGTTTCTCTGCTTAGGCTGCTGTCCCCACGACCTGGCCCCAGATAAGTGGAAGATGGATGGATGGATCGATGGACAGACTTTTGTTTGAGGAAATTTTCTCTAACTGGATCTCCTTAAATTTAAATCGAATACCCTTGTCATAGAGGTTTTGAAAATGAAGGGACATTGATGACACTGATGTATACTGGCTTTGAGGTTTACATGCTCTCTGTGGATTTCACTGGAGGACACAGTCATTCAGTGTATACTTGGAAAGTGCGTCCTTGAGAAAGGGACCCAAAGTGAATATTACATGCTGTGCTTTTTTTTTTTTTTTAACTGATCAGTGAGTTTATGCAAGTGTAGATGCTTCTGTCATTTTAAAAACACTGTTGACCATTGTAATGATAGCCCTCCTGAGAGAGACTATAACTGAAACCAGGAATAAAACAAACTGGAGTGCACATGATGAGACTCAAAGGGAGGTATTTTATTTGAGGATGGTAGTTTTTTTTTTTTTAAATTCCTGCTGCGGCTGCCAGCTTTATAGTCAGCATAGAAGGTGTGTGTGTGTGTGTGTGTGTGTGATGGTTATTAGATTTTAAGCACATAAAAGATCAAGACCACACCACCCCCCACCCTCACCCCCCTCCAATGGCCATTCACATACGAGCCTGTCATTTCAGATGGCCAAAGCCAGAGGGACCACATTAATTTCAAGGTCCTGTGTAGCCTGCTTCTGCTTCCCTTGCTCGCTCTCTCTTTCTCTGTCTGTGTCTCTCTCTTCCCCCCATGGGCTAATCTCTCTGTCGTAATCCGTGTCGGCCATGATTCTCCATCTCCCCTGGGCCATTCAAGCTGTCCCCGCCTCCCCTCTCTCAGCAAGTGGCCTGAGTAATGAGGGGAACCCCGCCATCTGTGAGTGGTGACAGAAGACTAAAGAGGGAATGTGTGTGTGCGCTGACACATTCGTGCGGTGCAGTCTTACCTTGTGCAGGAGGTATTTACTGTAAAAATAAACGTGTTGTGTCTGTAGTGTTTGTAACATTAATTATTGCCCAATTAATGGTGATATTTTAATGATCACTGTAAACAGACTAGACTGTGATCAAGGTGGTTGCTAGTCTCCGTGTGTCTCTGAAATTGTTGACAATATCAAAGCATTTCTATAATCTTCCAACTTCTGGTTCGAAAGGCATGGTTTTGACTCGATTTTCCTTCCTGAAATCCCGATGAGTTTCTATTCTGTTTTGCTTTTCAAAATAGAAAGACCTTCTTGGATGTTATTTTTATCCTGAGTGTTTCATAACTTCCAGTGTCTGTTGTTACCAGAATATTCTGTGTAGTAGTTCCAGTTTACACTGAAATGACAGTGCACCTTTCCTGTACATTTCCTCTGCACTGAGCAAATTTGAAAAAGCATAATGGTAAATGGTTTCATTATTCTGAAAAATGAAGACTCTCAAAAGCAGTTTAGCCTGGAAAAAGCAGTAGAACTCTTGAATTTAGTAAGCTGTAGAACGTCTTCTAGCTGCAGTGAACTCCATCAGATCTTTTCTGTAGCCTCAGCTGAGACTTGCATGATAATGATGATGTATTTTCTTCCTCACAAGCTATGTTGGTTTTAGTTATATTCATTTAATGTGAATTATATTTAGTGCATTAAATGGAAATTGCAGTCTTAATTGGCAACCTCTCCACTGTTGATCATTTTTATACTGGTTAAACAACTATACTATCTATAACTAAATGGAAAAAAATTATCACAATATTCTTTTTTTTCACTCCTAAGTGAAGATATAAGGTTAATTTTGATTTAAATTATATTTATTTTAAGTTGAACAGAACACAAATATAGTGTAGAACATTATACTGTATAACTGTTATTTAAATAAATAATGCAGGTGTATATAATAAACAAAAATCTTAATTGTAACCAGGCAAAAGTGTCAGGTGTTACAGAAGAACATAAACAAAATGGAAAAAAAAATTTTTTGGTCAGCTTCAAATAAATAATGTAGATATTAATACAGAATAACATCTAAAAAAAACTGTACTATATAATTTCTTTTGTATGGAGTCAAAATGTTTTAAATTGTTGGGAAACAACCCCACAAATAAATTGGAAAAAAACAACAGAACATTCTGCCTACATCCTCAGTACAAATTCAACTTTCAAATTCAAACAAAGGCAAACATGAACAAAACTGGCAGATTCACTCAGTTGTGGTTCATTTTATCTTGAAGACAATAAATAAATAAAATAAAAAGGCACAAGAGGTGCACTACTATCTCAATGAAGTGGGCAGTGAGGCTTGTATCTGTGGATCAGATGTGCAACTTGATCACAGATCTGATGTGGCAGCAAACTATGACACAGCTGTCTCTCTACACTCTGTATTGCCAGGGAGTTGGTAACGAAGGTTAGTTACTTTAATCAGTCACTTAAATCCAAAGTTTATGATAAAGTAGGCTGTTGCATTCGTGATATAACTCTCTTTTTTTGTCATAAGGCATAGTACAGGAGAAAGTGCCGGGGTTTGTAAAGCCTTTCATTGTGCGTGCATTGCATTATGCAGGCAATTCAATTCAATTTTATTTATATAGTGCCAGATCACAAAGGTCATTTCATGGTGCTTTATAATGTAAAGTAAAAACTCTACAGTAGTTACAGAGAAAACCCAAAAATCGAAACGACCCGCCTATGAACAAGCACTTGGCAACAGTGGAAATGAAAAACTCCCTTTTAACAGGAAGAAACCTCCGGCAGAAGCAGGCTCAGGGAGAGCCTGGTTTGGGGCTCAGAGAGTCTGTCGTGATTGGTTGGGGGTGAGGGGAGGGCGACAGGACAAAATATAAGCTGCGGAGGAGAGACAGAGATGAATAATAACTCATGATTAAATGCAGAGTGGTGTATAAACATAGAGTGAAAAGTGGTGAATGAAAAAGTAACACTCATCATAGGAACCCCCCCCCCCCAAGCAGCCTAGGCCTATTGCAGCTTAACTAAGGAATGGTTCAGGGTCACCTGATCCAGCCTTAACTATAAGCTTGATCAGAGAGGTAAGTTTAAGTTTTAAGTTTAATCTTAAAAATAGACAAGGTGTCTGTCTCCTGAATCCAAGCTGGGAGCTGGTTCCACAGAAGAGGGGCCTGAAAGCTGAAGGCTCTGCCTCCCATTCTACTTTTAAGTATCCTAGGAACCACAAGTAAGCCAGCAGTCTGAGAGCAAAGTGCTCTATTGGGGTGATACGGCACTATAAGGTCTTTGAGGTAAGGTGGGGCCTGATTATTCAAGACGTTGTATGTGAGAAGAAGGATTTTAAATTCTGTTCTGAATTTAACAGGGAGCCAATGAAGAGAAGCCAGTATGGGATAAATATGCTCCCTGTCAGTAGTCTTGCTGCAGCATAATGGTAAGCAGGTAAATGGTCAACCGTGCAAGGATGGCACTGCTTCAGATGGTAAAAACGATTCGTGGTGTTACGTACCTTTGTGGAAACATGCTTTTGATGCACTATGCAGTGTAGCCTGCTCTGCTTCTTTGACAGACTTTAAATAGACAAAATATCTCCACACTACCAAATTCCTTTGACCCTGCTTTTCAGTAATGTCTGCATCTTTTTGAGTGGTGGGCTTTGAGTTTTCATTAACTTTTTCTGTAATCATTTTGTGTTTTATTTTACTCACACTCCTAACATACTGGTATGTACTGGTATTTACTTGGGTGGGCCCCCAGGTACGTTAATTGTCACCCAAGCGTATTTTGAGTCCTGACTCATTTTAGTATTTGTTCCAAGAGATCGGGCCACTTTAACCATAATGTGCAGTAGCTGGAGAACTGAATCATAAGGCACTACTAGTAATGTCAAGCTCACTGATGCTGCAGAGTAGAACAAAGACTACTGTTGCTGTCTGCTGCTTAAGATGCTGAAACTGGAGTCTGTCCACAGGATAAGGAGCTTACTGGAGAGGCAGCTGATTATTGCTCCATTAAGTACTGTCACAAAGTGACAGCTTGTTTGTTTTCATTAAATCAATAAAGTAATTAAAACAATTAAGTAATGTAAACAAATGAGATAAATGTCCTGATTTTTTTTTTTTAAAGGCTGTTGCCAAAAAATGGGACATAGCTACACATAGCTACATAATGATGCTATTCACAGTATGCCGTGTTTCTTCTAACTTTAATTCAAATTATAGGCTCAGTACTGAACAACATGGATGGGCTTAGGGGCAGGGCAGCCTTAGTGCATATTTACTTATGCAAATACCGTGCAGGTTCCATGTAATAGATTCAGTGACAGCAAAAAATACTAGACCTCAGCAGAGCATTTTCCAGAGCCAAGCATTTTTTTTTATTATTAAACCAAGAAGCCAAGAGACGTGCATCCTCGCCTCAGTCATGACAAAATGATTTATCACACAGTCCGTCACCATACCAGCTTTGCTTTCATAAGGAAAAGTGAAAGGGCTTGGTCTGGCGTGGCCTCATATAGGAATGATGCCATATAAAACGCATACACTCACTGTTGACATGGAAGGATTTTGTGAGTAATTACACCAGCAGCATGTCTGCAGTTCTTATTAATCACATAATGTCATGGCTTTAATAATGACTGAACGTCAGATTATGTGTGACTCACTTTTCTCTATAGTTTTGTTTTTTCAATTCAGTCAGTTAAAATGTATTGTTTGGATTTATGGAGATGTGATTAAAAATAATTGTTCTCTCCTAGATTGAAATTTATAATTGAAAGATTGGAATTGCATTCTGTTTTTAATTCATTGAAAAGCAAAATCATTTCTGAAGCTGCACCCAACAAATATTTACCATTTTTGAGTGACTTGTAGTAATTGTTACATTCCCACTGTATCTGATGCTAAGGATTGTTTTATTATTGATTACTCTGCGAGTAACTGGCCTTAATAATTTATTAATAGTTTTGTATAGAAAGTATTATGAAATTAGAAAAACTAATCATGACCCAAAGATAGTCACTCATCTGCTATTTGATGAAGAAAATTGTTTTCAAACTGAAGAAATTTGGGGGGGAAATGCTGGTATCTATAAATAAAAATATGTGGCAAAAATGCACATGCAAGTGGGCAGTCTTTTACTTCTGGAGCTAAACAAATGAACACAAATGTTTTATGCTTCCATTTCACACCAAATCGGGACAGTTAATGGTGCATGAACAGAATTATCCTGGCTTGGCTTCACGTTAAGGTCATGTGACTTTGACCTCTTACATCATATGCTGGAGGCTGGGTTGTTGTAGTTGCTTGCCTTTTGTTGATGTGCATTTTCAGTGGAAAAGGTTTTTTGAAAGTTCTTCCTTTTTAAAAAAAATCAAATTCAAAACCAATGTTACGTATTTTTCCTCTGATGGTTGCCCTTTTTTTTCATTTAGATTTTAAATGGTGTGAGTTGCCCAGTCTAAATATAATAGAACTAAATGGAAGTGGTGCTTAAAGTACCCAAAAAAAAAAAATCAGCAGTAATATATTTTTCATGAAATTATGACCATTTGAACAGTTATTTAAAAACAAACAAACAAAACCCTGTTTAGAGCTGTTTCATGTAAGTATTTTTTTCTACTAAACACTTTGTCTGCAAATAGAGAGGAGGCACTACAAGGCATAAAGATCTGCCACATGTAAAATTGTAGTACTAAATTTATTAGGTGATTTTTTTAAGTGCAGTAGTTTTCAAGGTATTCATCCAGCAAAAATATCCAGTATTTGCCAACAACTGCCTCCTAAAATGTGAAGATATTTTTCTTGCTTTATCTGTTATAAATAATGTAATTGTCATACTTTTGATATTTGATATTATTTTTGTTTTAGAACAAAATCAGAAGTTCAGTCCAGTCTCTTGAGTTACTCATTTTTATTGCTTCATGATTTTAAATTAGCGTAGGTTTCTAAAGGACTTGTTTTCAATGGGCAAAAACTTAGGATTTATAAACTGCCCCTGCATAAATAATATCTAAACACACATTTGTCATGTCCCCTAAAATATGTCAGCTTATACGCCAATGTAGTATCTTTCTTTTCTAGACCAAATGTCAATAGTTTTTCCAATTCTTTTGGCTTAGGCCTTTGTCAAACAGACCTAGAGACTTGGTGGCAACCTACTGGCATTTTAGGAAACCATTTAGGCACTAAGTTATTTAAGTCTTAAAATATATAGTTGAAAACCGGAAGGGGGTCGTGAACTGGGGGGAAAAGAAAGATTGGATATCTGATAGTAGACATTTTAAAGCTACACCTTTTCCTTGCAGGTCTAAAGCCTGCAGTTCTCATTTTTTAGCTGATTTTGTTTGTGGAACATGTTTTGAAAGGAAATAAACTTCCACACAATCAGGCAGTTGTGATTAAACTTTTCCCTTCAGATAAACAATCTTTAAATTCCACATTGCAGCTTTAACCACAAATCTTGTTGCTACAACACCAGCTATTTTATGTCTGATTCAATCAGTGAAATTAGCTTGCCATTTCACCTCCTCCCTTTTCTTGGGTGGTACTGAAAGTGCACAAGCTCACTCACACTGGGTCTGTTGTTGCTGCAATAAGCCTGTTCTAGTAAAGCTGTCATCCGTGCGTCTGAAAGAGCTTGTAGGTGGAGAAGAGGTGTAGCCTAAATTTGAATCAAGGCCATATTTCTTCAGGCATAGGAAATGTAGGCCAACTTTACCATATTTATACAGCACTGGATTTGGAGAGAGGAATATGCTAGGTTAATGTGGTTAGTTCACACAGTGAGTGTGTTTGTTAATGTTGCACAACTCAATTATTTAAATGACAAGTCAGGAGGTATTCTTTATTTTTCCTATTGCCAACACTTAGTTTGACTTTCATACCTGGGGGGCACAGGGACAAAAAATAATAATAATAAAGCAAAAACAAGGCTTTGGAGCATTCATTTAGTACTTGGTACTGCACTTTTGGCAGCAATAATGGCGTCAGGTCTTTTTGGTAATGATTCTACAAGCTTGGCACACCTTTTCTTTGAAAGTTGCTCTTTGTGGGAAAACAGCTGGAAAATGAAGTTTGCGGCAAAGATTGCTCATGTAATTGTAGCTTTGGTGGATGTTGTTTTCACCTGCCAGACTTATTCTTTAGCGCCACTGTATTAGATGAGTAAATTAATAAATAAACATAAAACATTTGGTATATTTCAAATTGGATATTGTGACTGTTTAGGTTAAGCATATTTGAAGTCATGACTCAAACTCATAGTTTGCCTGCCTGGTATGAATGAAAATAACCTAAAAGAAAGTAAACCAGGCTATCAGGATGTTAGCTCATCATCTTGCAGATGCTAGTGATGCATCAGACAATGTGTGCGTCACTAGCTATAAATTGAAGTCCTCTAAATGCCAGAATATTTGTGGTTCTGTCTTTTGTGTAGGTAGCACACCTCCTGGGTAGTTTCATCGTAATTATAGGATGGAAATTCACTGAAGGAGTGAAGCTGCACATCCTGTCAATGTACTGATGTGACCAGAGGGCATTAAAACAACTTCTATCACTTAAGTTGAATAACTAGAGAGCGTGTTTCAGTGTTTAGTCATCAGGAGCCTCTCACTGCAATTGCAAGGCACAAAAAGTAAACGGAGAATGTGTTCAGATGTGTTGGGTTTTTTTTAGGATGTAACTTTATACACAGGAAAGCCCTTCAAGTCAACAAGTGTTTTGTGGTGTTTTTCTTTTGCTTTGCATCTGCAGATGATTTAGTTGGGTGCGGTTTGTGATATGACAAACATCAGTTGTGCTGCATTTGTTACCTTTTCAACCTTCTTGTTAAAGAAATCAGACTTGATTTGATATCTGGCCATGCAAATCACATGAAATAAAAGAAGTGAGAGGTTATGGTACACTAATTGCAAACTGTATGCACACTTTTTTTTAATACACTTTTGATTGACCCTATTGTGGAACCACAGTGTTTGAGAATTACAATAGATTTTATCATGTTTAATGACGGTGTTTTATTTCATCTGATGTCTTCGCAGAATGGCACGAAAAAATCCTGGGACTTCATGCGAACCCATGACAGGTAAAACACTTTTACTTTACTTTTTCATTTTATTGATGCATTGCTCCTGTCCATGCATTATTTGTGTAAACACTTACACAGTGTATCTTCCTGGCAGACTAATTAGCTAACAAATAATATCGAGCTACAGAGAAGAGGTAAGAAAAAATTATGTGGCCTAAAACAAGACCGAGTTGGCTGATACACTGCCTTACTATGGACAAAAATCTCTACAACGTACAATGTCATAAGACATTTTTCACTCTGAAAAGCTGTTTTGTAACATATAGTTGTGGTCAGAAGTTTGCATACACTCATTATGGGCATGGATGTCTTGGCAATTTGGGGCTTTTAATGATTTCTTTGAACAGTTCTTTTTCCAGTAAAAAATCTTTAATGACTTTAAAAAAACAAGATTTGGGTGCACAAGTTTGAATGTTTTGAATTTCCACACAAGGTCAAAAGTGTACATGCAGGCCATTTCTAGCCAACTGCAGATTCCAAGATTCCAACAATTGTACACAAGGCCAATTTTTTCAATATTCTTATATATTATATATCAAATGCCTTCTGGAGAACGTTTTATGGTCAGAGGAGACAAACATTGAGCTATCCGGCCACAGTGACAAGAGGTATGTTTGGAGAAGTAAAGGTGAGGCTTTCAAACCTAAGAACACCGTTCCAGCTGTCAAGCTGATGGTGGTTGCGTCATGCTCTGGAGCTGTTTTGCTACCAGTGGTACTGTTACACTACGCAAAATGGATGGACTAAAGAAGGACTACCTCCATATTTTTCAGCTTTACCTCAAATGAACAGCTAGATGTTTGAAACTTGGACACAACTGGGTGTTCCAACAGGACAATGATCCCAAACCCACATCAAAACTGGACTCGGAAAGGATAAAGCAGGCTAAGATTACGTTTCTGGAATGACCTTCTCAAAGACTAAACCCTATTGAAAATTTGTGGACTCTGCTAAAAGTGGGTCCGTGCCAGGAAACCAACCAATTTAAATGAACTCTACCAGTTCTGCCAAGAAGAGTAGTTAAATATTCAGCCAGGATTATGCCAGAAGCTTGTTGATGGCTACCAAATGCAAGATGCAACTTGCTAAGGAACATTTAACCAAATATTTTGGTCCTGTCTAACTTGCATCAGCAAATAAGGATGTATGAGCCTGTATGATATATGATTTGAGTGCTTGAGCTTGTACCAATCCAGACTTATTATTATTATCTGCATATCTCTAAATTGGCATCTACATTTTTTTTAATTGACTTAAATCTCTAAGTGATACTAGAAGCAAAAGTGCACAAAATCATATTTTTTTTGTGTTACATGAATTAGATAAATAGGATACATAAAGAGAACCTGTTGACAAGTTGGTGCAGATAGTGAGGTTTTGCTTGTTTTGTGTGTGTGTCTCGTATTTTTACGCGTCAGTGATCTGAGATCTCTTAAAAATACATTGTATTTAGAGGATGTTCAACCTTGACTGACCTTGTTTTGAAGGAAATGTTGGCATGCAGTTCTACAGGGAAAAATGGCAATAAATGTCAAAACTTTTTTTTTTTTTTGGTTGTGGTGGTGGGGGAAATATCACACACTTGTGTCAAAGCTCTAGTTCTTGTTCTCAGTGTACCGTGATGCCCTGAGGTAAGTCTCAGGTCATTTCAGCCCCATTTTCCTCCACTAATGACCTCAAAGAGAAGTTCTTGTGAAAAATAGTACCACAGAGGAAAAAAGCAGTAAATGCAAACCTGTATTTCCTAGAGAAGATAGCCCCTGGGAACATGCAGCTCGCCCCCACGTGGATATTTCGAAACAGGTTATTCCCCCTTGGGCATGTATTGAATAGACCCTGTATTGTTTTGCATTTTTGTGTAAGTGTGCATAGCATTTTCTTGTCAGCGGGATGTTGTCTTTCAGAAGAACTAGCAAAAGATTTGAAAGACAGATTTGATCAAAGGCAACATCAGACTGCAAAAGGTCGTGGGCAGTCTGGTTCGAAATACGTCATTGAATGAATGAAGATTGGTGTGCTTGTTTCTGAAATTCTCATAAAGATGAGTTTCTTGTGAGATGCACTGTCATTAATCTGTTTCACGAAGTTGAGAAAAACCTGACCACATTGCTTTGAGTGCTCAGACAGAGTAGAAAAGCGCTATATAAGAACTAGTCCGTTTATCATTTACATTGCATCGGCCGGGGTTTATTTCTCCCACTGTCGCTTGAAGTTGCTGAATGTCATTGATATTCTACGGCCTGTGATCGCCACACAGTTGCTAGTAGCTTCCTGTGTGGATGCTCCTTTAGATATAGTACTTAACTCTGCACAGGAGGAACACAGCAGTCCAGTGTTCATTGGTCTTCTATTTGGATGTCCTCACCCTCCAATCCAGCAGCTACAGACTCTGGAAGTACAGTACCAGTCAGTGGTTTGGACACAATCAGCCATTCATATGAATGGTGAACTGTGTTTGTAGTATCAATAATGAATGCCTGTCGTATAACTCAATAAAGCAAAGTTTCATATTTAAAACATACTAGTCAGTAACACCAAATAAATGGAGGATCACTTCTAGATGCACACTTGATTCATATAAACCAAAGTTGTTAGATTAAGTTTATAGTTGTGTCCTTGCCTCAAATCTGGCAGCAGAAGATGGATTGTGTTCCCTTTAACCCTTTTATTTTTCTTTTGGGACTTGGACCCAATAATAATATCCTAAAACCATAAGCTTTCTACCAGTAGTCACCTTAGTCCTGCTTCTCATATGTCTGCTTTAACCCAGATTTCCCGCTGTTCAGCCAGATGCCCCAGAGAAAAAGCTTAACCGTGCATGAAAAGTCCTGAGTGTCCGTTTAGCCCGCCTCCTGGTTTAACTGTTAGAGGTTTTTTTTTGTTCAGCAGGAAGCAGTAGAAGAACAGTAATGGTGTGTAACAGCACTCTAAGACCAAGACCTGCCACAAGGGAAAGCGCCAGTCCCTCAGGCCTGTGTGTCCCACTTTTTGTCTAGATCATCAACACATGTGTCTTGTGAAGGGATATTGTCTCACAACACTGTCTTTTCACAGTAATATATCTAATATAGTAATATATATCAGTAATCATCTTCAGAAATATCAGTATGAAAGAAAAGCTGTAGGAAGAAGGTGAAAATTTCTTCTGAGTGTTCTCGAGTTGAGAGCAAGCAATTGAGTGATGGAGAAGAGAGGTGGATAGATAAGTAGCAGCGCTCCTGATAGCTGTCTGGTTCCAGATATGGATCAGGGGCTTTTTAATCAGCAACACAGACACAGATGGCCTTTTTCTGAAGCTGTTTTCTGAACCTCAAAGTAGTACAAGTTTATTAAAAAAAAAAAACCAAACAAAAAAAACCCAGTTTGTTCACTTTTTGCAAGTAAAAAGCTACCTCATAAAAATGAGGTAGCTTATTGGACATAATGTATGTTTATAATATCATAACTAATAACTGAATCTCAAGTTGGAATAATCTTCTGTACTTTCCCTTGAATTTTATTTACACTCGTAGAGACAGAAATTTGTTCTCACTAAATGTTCAGTGAAACTTTGTGCACCTGAATAAAGCAAACTACAAAGGGAACAGTGACAAGAAGAAGAAATCACAAGATCCCTTTAATGACGATTAACTAGTCACCTGACATTGCATATGTTTGAAAACGCAAAACTGAAAATCTCAAATGCAAACAGACATTAAACTAGTATCGGCCCAGGAGCTGCAGCTAGATGTTGTAACAGCAAACTCCTGGTTCCTTCTTTCCATGGGAAAGACAGGGCAGGGCTTCCTGCCGCCTCAGACGCATCCGCTTTCCCAACACAAACCCCAGGCCTTGAGTCGCCACAGGCAGCAACACTCAGACTCTCACACACACGCACAAATGTACTCAAGAGCGCTGACCCACCTGTGCGTATAGAGCTCTTTGGGTGCCACTGGCGAAGCATATCATGCTGACCTTCCTTCTATTTTATCTCCATATCCTGCTTGTTAAGAGTCATTGTGAAAATCAGCAATGAAGTAAGCCACTTATTTTAGAAAATCGTTCATTTTGGCTGACCATTTTATTTTTAGTGGTATCTTATTTTTAGTTCTTTGCAACAGGAAATGTCTAATACAAAGATTAACTCAGGGGAGTGTGATGGTCCTGGGTTTTTTTTGTATAATCCCATTTTTTTGTTAATGTGTACCTCATGAATGGCCCAGGACTATATAACACCTTGAATATTTCAATGGTCTCAATTAAGCACTCCCTCAAACTTTTTCACTGTCATATATATACTGTTACAATGGCAGGTGCTCACAGTAAACAAAATTTCAAATAATGAGCTTAAACTTTCCATGGCAGCCAAAGGTTAGCAGGGGGTCTCTGACTGGTTTTTGGGCTTGTTTGACGAGGGCTCAGCAACTGATTTCACAGTGACTGCCAACAAAATCCAGCAACCAGTCGCAACTGGTCATTTTTCTCTAGTGATCAGGGCTTGCCAGGTGGTTGCCCACTAGTTTTAGGCCTGTGTGACTGGGGCTTTAGTGCTTTAGTCCAGAGCAGCATTTTCTTCAATTGTGGAGAGGTTGGATGGCAATGTGGCTGAATGTGTTTACACATTCCTCCCATCAGCTGGTTATATAACAGTATATGACACAGTCTACATACTACCGTCTCATAGATTCAGATAGTGCGGAACATTGCTGGTTTTATCAGATAGCATCTGTCTCAACTTCCAGGTATTAGCGTGGGGAGACTAACATCAAGATGTCTTCAAGTTGTAGGATATGAGGGAGCGCTGCCATCAGTGACGGGTCACTCCGTAATAGCTTACACTAAGTTTACGGTCACCACATCTGTACATTTCTGAGCTTCTGAACCATCACTGAAATGACTTGGGTCTGGCTAAGTTGTGTGTGTGCACCAGGTTAAAAACATCACTGGAATAACAGCAGGAATAAACCAGTCATTAGACGCAGCATTTAACCCTTAGAACCAGGTCTGTGCCTGTTTCTGACTTGTGATTCCATCACAAGGGATTTAAAAACTGGTTCACCACCGACTTCCTGCTCCCTTGAAGGGTGGAAGCGATTATTGCACCAGTGGCATGTAATTTTGGCAGTTTTTTTTTTTTTTAGTGTGTTGTTTAACGATGGCATTTATTTAACTCCACCTTTTCCCCCTCGTGTCTGCAGTGTATCCGTGCTGATCTTCAACACCACCTCGCACTGTTTTGTCCTTGTCAAGCAGTTTCGTCCAGGTGCGTTTTCTCTTTCTCTTTTCACAAAGCAGCACAGCAAAAGCACTGCATTACCGTTTCTTCAGTTTCTTTTTGTCACCAGTCTAGAGCTAGATTGTTATACATCCCATGGACATCCTGTGCATACTTTTTACTCTAATGGATCGAAGCAACAATGCAGGCTCATAAACAGACTGCAAGAGGCCCCATTATAAAGCCTCCTTTGTTAGTAATCACCAGAGACTTTTGCACACTGCAGTGTAGTAAATTCAAGGAAGTCTGGGATTTTATATATTTGTTTTTGCCTTTTCTTTTTTGCTGTTATTTGATGTATTTAATTGTTTGCCTGCAGTGTAAAATGAGATTATTTTAAACCTGGAGTTTATCAGATAATAAATGTTTAAAAATAAAACAGTTGTCATTGCACTTATAATTTGCTTTTTTCACACAAGTGTATCTGCATTTTCTCCTGTTTCCCCCACCACCAGCTGTATACATGTGTGAATGGGAAAATGCCAAGACGCAGCCACCAAAGTCGGCTGAAAAATCCGAGGAGGGCGCCGCCGAAGCCGCGGCGGAATCTCAGGAGGGCCAGTCGGCCTCAGAGGGGGAGAGCTCTTCTCAGTGGCCGCCCGCCTCAGCTGGGGTCACCTACGAACTGTGCGCCGGCCTGGTGGACAAACCTGACCTCTCTCTGGAGGAGATCGCCCGCCAGGAGGTGCTGGAGGAGTGTGGCTACGACGTGCCAGCTTCCAAGCTGAAGAAGATTACTTCTTACAGGTTCATTTTTTTGAGATTATTGAATGTAAATAAAAAATATTTTAGAGGTGAAGGTTAAAGTTAGGAGCAAGGTCTTTTTCAGTCTGTCTCTGTCAACTTATATTACAGGAAAGTGTCAGTGCAATGTTTTTTTTTTTTGTGATTATCTTATGTATGTCTACTTTAGTCACTCCTACTGGATTTCTTGTCCCTTAACACTTAATTTCCTATTGTCCTATTTTGTATAGTTTCCATTAATAATTTCTGAACTTCCTTGAGCTGCATTCACCGAGAAATAACCTACATTTGCAGTGTTTAAAACTTTATACTGTAGACCTTTCCAGCATGACACGCTCACTTCTGTCAGCTGGAAAGACAAGTGGTCTTCTAAGGATAAGAATAGTAATGCTGTTTTCCTGTGTGGTGGTCTGCTAGCAAATTACAAGCCCAGGGAACTGGGGAGTAATACAGCCATTAATTCAGCTAATGTATCTTATTAGCTATGTGTTGCATATTCCACCATAAGACATGTAATGAAGACCTTCATTACACGGAGTTTCCTTTATTGATTTGGTTAAATTAAATTGTTAATCCAGCTTCTGCTCGGAGACTCTTGCTCTTAAGTAAAGCTCTGCCTCGAATAAAAATTCAACTTGTTCAGTGCTGGTATAAGTAATAAGATTACTTAATAATGTTGGTGACACAGTTTTTTTTGGAGGAAGTTCTGAAATTATAAACTAAAAGTGCACATTTTATGTAAGTGACCTTAAAAGAGGCATCAGGCAAGTCATCCATCTTTGTCAACGTATTATTAGCTGACTAGAGCTTGAAACAGCAGTGAAAAGACCCAGGAGACGAGCAGTCCCACATTAGACGGCAGCAGCTGGACAGCTTTGAGTGATGACTCTCATAAGGATGCTTTTGATATGACTTGCACACCTCCTCGAGCTGTGTTGGTGTTGTCTACAATCATTGTTGTGTGTGGGCTGCTTCCATTATACACACAGGGATCATCTTAACCCTCATAACACCTATGAGGGTGTTTTTGACAGAAGCACTCACTGCACTGAAACCCTCTGCTAATAGCAGGCATCCTGAGGGCACTGCTGCCTGCAGCAGAGATGTAATATTTTGTTGAAGTGGTAAAGAAATTTGTGTTTTTGCACAGTGCGTTGTTTATTACAGACAACTTAAAGACAGAGCTTTACAGCATTCATGTGTGCTTATGTTGAGTTCTTTGCTTTGGGCTCTAAGAGTATTGTGTAACAAATGAAGGAAGATTGGAAATATATTTCTTTTCTCTTTTTTTTTTGTCCTCCCCTCCAGGTCGGGTGTAGGTGTTACAGGTGCCAAGCAAACCATGTTTTATGCCGAGGTGTCTGACGACAACTGTGTCAGCCCAGGTGGAGGTGAGCCGCGGGAGGGAGAGCTTATCGAGGTGGTCAAAGTACCTCTGCACGAGGCCATGACGTTTGCCTACGACGAGCGTATACCCAAAACCATGGGGGTCATTTTTAGTTTCATCTGGTTCCATAATAACATGTCTCCTAAGTACAAGATCTCCACCAATGTGTAACTAGTATTAAAATAAGCCCTCTTTCTACCATTTATTCCAGATTAAATCAAACACTGGCCCAGCACACTCACTCCTCCCCTTATGGCTCTTCATCCTCTATTGCCTTTTTGCTTATTGGTACATGATGAAGGGTGGGCCCCTTGTCTTGTTGCCAAATGGTATCTTTAAAGTTTGTCCTATTTGCTTTTTTTTCTCTTTTTTTTCTTTTTTTAATAATTGTTTTATGTGGTCGTAGTGTTTTTCCTAAATACAAATTTGCCATAGCTGGTTGTCACTGGCACTTTTTCTCTTCTTTTTATACGTGAATCATTTCATTTACTGTGCCATTTGTTATCAGTGGCTCCATATCAGATTTAATTTGCCTGCCCTTAATTAAAGGAATGCTCCACTGTGTGTGTTTTTTTTTTTTTAAATTGGATATTTAATATTATCTACATACGATAGGTAGCCACTATCTTTAAATTCAATTTGGCTAAGAAAAAGGCATTAATTGTTTTTTTTAATTGTTGTCTGTGTTATAACACAGAGAATTCAAAGCTTCATAATACTGGCACATTGTATTTTCTGTGACTGTGGAAATACCTGAAAACTACACAAATATGGAGGCCGCTGAACACCGTTGTTCAACTTAATTAAAACCAGTTTCAAAATTCTATTTTGTCATTGCACAGTATTTTCATTTTCACACATCTGACTCTGTACAAAGTCATTTTGATGATGGGAACACTTGAAAGTCAAAAACATTCATCTTTATCATCTCTCCTACAATAGATGTGGTATTGAGCCATGATACTAAATGCCAGCGTGCTGCTGGTTAGCTTTAGTTTGCCAACATTTCCACTGGAATCATGCTCCTGAGAAAATTTTTTACTTTTCTGAAAAAGTCTTAAGACTCTTTATAAAGCACGTATACAATGGCTACTTTTTTGCACCATTTACAATGTAAAGGTACATCGATGATCTTAAAAAAAAAAAAAAAAAAAGCAGTGGAGTATTTCTTTAATCCATGATCCAGTAATGCAAAAACTATACTAGTTAATTATGGGGCCTTGTAATGATTGGGGTATTCAGGCGTGCCCCATTTAAGTTCTGAATCACAGCCTTCAAGCAATACTTACCTAAGTACTCCAGGCTAAACAATCACTCAGTATCATTAAAATCAGCTCTCACCCTTTTCATGAAGTTCTTCATGAAGTCAGACTAGTTAGCAAACACCTGCCTCTGCACAGAGGGCCTCATTTGAATTAATTTGATTGCGCTGAAGCACGGTCCTGATTAAAAGCAGACTATTCTTAGTTGGAGACGCTTAAATCCACTTCTTATGACGTCTTCAGAGACGGCTTTTCCAGGCCTATAACACGTCAGTGACATCAGTGAAGTCTCAGACAGAGGATAGTTTCTTGTTTTGTTTTTTCTATTTATTTTTTTTCAAGTTTTAGAGGAATTCAGATGAATACATTTGAGGACATGCTTTTAAAAGGTTACAGCATCTGTTTTTCTGATTTGTATGCAGTTAATTTTATGCACACAACATCAAAGATATATTGTGAACCCATAAATCAAACATTAATTAGAGGATTGTTCAGAAAAAAGGATTTATCCCATGTGAAAGATTGATTTATTTTTTTCAATAATTCATTTGCAAATTCCCATGTAGAAAACCTTTAACACAAAAAGCTGCACTGTCTCTTATTGTGTACTTCTGTACTTACACTAGCTATTTTGAGTGCACTAACACTAACAAGTACAGCTACATTCAATTCAGAATGGGTACCTGCATAATGTAATCATAACCATTAAAAAAATTTGAGGGTAGAATGCTTTACAGTTCACACCCTTAGGCCTTGGTCACACAGGCCTAGAGACTGGTCAATGACACCCCCCCCCCCTAGCAGCCTAGAGAAAAATGTGTTGGGATTGCTTTGGTCACTAGCAGATTGCTGCGGTCATCCATAGCTTGCATGGAAAACAAAGATTTTGCATTAGCAAAACTTGGAAAAAATTGAACACAGATTGGAAATAGCGAATGTTCCCCTTCAAAGTAAAAGTTGTACCTTACCACTGACAGAAACATGTTTTAAAAAACAACTTTTATTTTGAAGATGAACAGTCTCTGTTTCCTGTTTGCATGGGACTCTTTACAGTTTCAGTACCACTTAGCATGCAGTTAGCAACCAAAGCAATTGTAATTCACTGTATACCTCTTTGTGATTGATTTCACGTTGTAACTAGCCGCAACCTTACCCAACCACTCATCTACTGGTCGAAGAATACACATTTTTCTCTGTCAACCAATGATTACCACTGAGTCAATGGCAGTTTTCTAGGGTGGTGTAAATGGGGCTTTAGCAATTGATTTCACAGTGACTGCCAGCAACCTGCAGCAACCAATGACAACCAATCGGGGATGCTCATTTTTCCCTAGTGCCCAGTGGTTGCCAACCGGTTTCGTGACTTGTGTGACTAGGGCCTTAATGGTCATCGAGTAAAGGGAGAAGCCACTGAACAATTTTCAGCCAGTAGAATAAAGATATAGATAGTCATCTGACACTGTTTGCTATGAGCTATCTAGCATATCTAACATATTTTTCAGGCACTGGCTCTTCATGTGTTGTGGCATTGTTTGGGTTGTCTTCACTGTAGACAAAATTAGTTTTATGTCAGAGATTTGTAACTACTAAATGCTGCAGCTAGTGCAACAGTTAGTCACTCACCACAGTCGTAGTTCTCTGAGTGAATAGCTTGCCGTGTTCAAGTTGAAACGACAGTATCCTGTCTAAAGTCACACCCTGCACAAGTAGATACACAGTGTACTACATGAAAGGGTGCTATCATAATATCATAAGTATCTGAAAATGAGACGCAGCTCTAATTTCACGAAGTGAATCTAAACAGCAGTTTCTTAAACTCTCAGGTCCAAATAGTCCAATTTTTGATTATATTCAGAGTGGATCTCTGAATGTGACGATGACCAGCATGTATGTTACTATATTATCACATTAAAAAAAAAAAAATCATTTTCAGCTTCAGTAACTAGGCAAGAAAGTTATAACTAATACTACAATATGTTTGTATTTTTCTTCACTCAAAAAGGGCTGGTACATCATTTATTGTTTAATATGTGTGGAAGAGAGCCACCCCACCTTGTAGTTTTGTTTATAATATATATATATATATATATATATATATATATATATATATATATATATATATATATATATGTATATATGCAAAAACTGAAGCAAAGTCAATGCTGTCTTTAAAAAGAAAAAAAGTTCTCATTTCAAATAACACATTTCATTGTATTAATTATATTAAGACAGTCCGATAATAAGAGAACTACACTGGCAGACTTTGGAAGAGCCACTAATAAAACTGAAGTTCTTTTGGTGCACCTGAAGAGATGTTTTGTTAACCTCAGAAACACAATGAAGAAGTACCGTTATTAGGTTGTTGTTTGTGCTAATAAACACTTGAAGCTTAAGGTAAAATCATAAGTATGCCATCATAGTGCAATTTACAGTTCACCAGTTACTGAGGCCAAGTTTAAAGTAATGCAGGTTAATGTAACATTAAATTCAGTAAATATATAGAGCCATGTTTTTGTTAGTCTGTCTTTATTTATTACAGACACTATTGTCCAAAATCAATGCTTCTCTGAAAGAATAGCATTATAGCGTTCATGAAGGGAGGATTTTTTTCAGGACTGTTATATTACACTGCATTAACTTAAGCATGGTGTAGCAGCTAGGTGTGCATGTGAATAAATACTCTAGGTTAATATGAACAATCAGTCGAGCATTATTTTTCTTTTATGCTTTTCAAGCATGAAGAACTGCTGACAATCAAAAGTCAACATTAGTTTTCCTTTACCCATTAAACCTTGTGCTTCTCATTCATTTCTCTAATTGGTTCATCGGGTTTCTGTCTACGGTTGCGATGCTCTTCTCCCAGCTGAGAGATTCAGCAGGGAGAGGAGCATCACTTTTAGGCGTATCCTTAAAGGCATCTCATGGCGTCACCTGAAATTCTGTCACCTGCGCAAAATGAACAAAATCAGAGATTTTTGATTTCACACACTGACTCGAACATTTAGGGAGCAACTTTCACCCAAATAGCTTAGAAAAATATGCATAATCCTAAAGCCATAATTATCATTCGTTGAGCTCCTTTGTCCTTAGTCAAACATAGGTGATTCCTTGATGTGGGATGATAGAATAGAGTTTGCTCAAACTGCTTGAAAGATATGCTAAATCAAGTCCTATCTTCTCCATCAAATGGATTTACTTTAGTGAGTTTGATATTGGGACACTTTGGAAAAATGTGGATAGCACCTTTGGAAAACCATGACATGACTCATTAGTGATACATGTTTGTACCCCTAACAGGGCTGCCCTACACTGCTTGGCCAAAAAAAAAAAAAAAAAGTCACACATTCTAATATTTGGCTTTGATAACAGCATGCATTTAGCATGACATTCTTTCTGCTAGCTAATGCAGTGTCACAACATTTATTTCCATCCCAGAGTTGTGTTAGTATTTCACCAAGATTGTATATTGATGATGGGTAAGTTCGACCGTTATGTAAAGTCTTCTCCAGCAAAGAGTCTCAGTTAAGTTAAGTTCTGTACATGGTGGCCAGTCTGCCCTGAAAATGATGCCTCATGCTCTATGAACCACTGCCATCACTGAAGAAAAAAAAAATCCACTGATTGAAAAACCTGGTCGTGCAGTATCTTCAGGTGGTCAGCTAAGCTAATTTTTTGGGCACATAGTGTTGCTGAACCTCGACCTGACCAACTGAAGCAACCTGTCGTACAACCCTGCCCCCACAGGCTTGTGTGGTGGGCACGTCGTCGGCCTGTTCTTCTCGTGATGTTCCCATCGCTGTGGAACAGGTTCAGTCTGAACTCCTCAGATTACAGGGCCTTTCTCCATTGCTACACATGCTGCACAGCTTCCACTGAGTTCTCACTCCTTTGAGTTCTCTTTGCACTGTGCGTGTGGAAACACTCTTACTACGCAGCCTTGAGTTCTACTGAGTTTTACCATTTAATATCACTAATTGTTAAAGTGATCTCTTTTGTTAGTTTCACCACTGTCCGTTGTTTTCTTTGCTTGATGCAGGCCAATCATTTGACCTTTCTGAAATGCAGTAATATCTTTTCCATGACCATTGGAAATGCCATCAAACATGGTTGTTTAGCAGTGAGAACCTAATCATTGCATCATCATTGCTGTAGTAATTATCCAGAGGAAGGCTCTTACCCATTTGCTTAGTTAAATCCAGTTTAGCACACTGGGTTGAACAGGTGACCCATAACCCGAAGGCTAATGCAGAGGCCCAGGTTCGAAAACAACCCACAAAAAACAGGCAAATTTTTTTTTTGGCCATGTAGTGCATATTGTTTTTCACTTCTTCGTCTTTTTTTTTTTTTTGCGCTAAATTTACGTGATAACCAGCTAACCTAACATCTTAAAATGCTGTTAGCTTTCACTTCCATTTTCCTCCCAAACGACAATCATTCAGTCTTTATTTTTTTTAAGGTCTAAGTGGATCTCAACACTTGCTGGGTTTGGTTTACTGGAGAGCCTCACTGGAGGATTTCCAATGGTGCTCACAGCTTTCCATTGTCTTTTTTTTGTCTAGTATTGTGGAGCATAATAGAACTGTCACACTTGTGTCTAAAATTTCCTTGTTAAAATGTCAACATTTTAAAAGGGTTAGCCATGAGTATTCAGAGGCTGGAAGAAAAAAAAAATTTTAGGAATCTGTTTGATCGGTGTTTGCTTCTGTTGTGGCTCAACGTAAAAGCCATTTGAACTTTTTAAGGCCAGTCTGTAACTTTAATGTGCCTGTCAAATGTGAAGAGCTGCACAGCAACTTCTCTTTGGGCTGAAATTGATTTTCTCTTGTCAAACCGGTGTAATCAGGTGATTTCCTGACACTTTCCCTTCAAGTTGTCAAGAGTATTTAGTGAACATTGCTTAGCATTTGTAGCTGCACTCTGACTGACTGACATACGAGTGAACAGCAGCTGCAGAGCGGGAAGGATCATCTGATGTCTAGCGATGTGATTGATTGTTGCAGAGAGTTCAGTTGCCAAAAGAAGCACAAACAGAGTGGCAGCACCTCAGGTTCAGCTGGTTCGGCCAGCTTCAGCCTGTATTTGAGTTATTTTAGTTTTGTTCAGCCTGTGGAGTCAAAACTCGTCAGGTATTCTGTGTTATCGGGCCTGCCAATAATTTTATACTTAGGATTTTTTCATTGATTTTTATAAGCTAAAGAAATGTGGCTGGCAGCTTTTGTATAATATTTAGTTAGAAACATTTGTGTGTTTCTGTGTTAAATACAAATCTTTTGAGTGTGAAGCCAGTCTTTGAGGTCTTTTCTGTTGGAGGAACACTGGTGATTACCGTTGCTCTTGGAGGACTTAAACGGAAAACTTTCACGTTTTGGCGAAGGTGCTTATGAATCCTTTTTGCAGAAATTAAAAGATGTCACATGTGAGCAGTTAGTTTGAAGTTACAGGGATAAAGACTAGAAACAGAGGGAATCATCTACAGTAGGTTGGCTCTGTGTAGAGGTAACAAAATCTGCCTATCATCATATCTAATTATTGGGAATCTAATTACTCTTTACAAAAATTATGACAGCTTTTTAAAAGGGACCAATAACTGCCTGGAGTCTGCTGTGATTGGCTGGGGTAGCAGTACTGAACAGGAAATATGAGAATTAAGAATTTCAGCTGCTCCTTTATTTTTCCCGTGGAGGCCGCAGCAGATGGATCTGCATGAGGATTTACCACAGATTTTTACACCGGATACCCTTCCTGACACAAACCTCCTATTTATCCAGGCCTGGGACCAGCACTAGTGACCCCCTGAGGTTGGGTTTGTGTCTTATCCCGCTCTCAAACCACAGATTTTTCATGACAAATGTGGTAACCGCTACACCACAGAGCCACGAACAATAAACACCAGAACATGAGGATATATTTTCTTTCCCAAACTGTGAAATGTTTTATTCGCACTTCTGTATAATGAACAGACTTTAGCTGTTTTGCTGTGTTTACACAGAAAGCGTTTTAGACATGCCTTTTTAGTTGTCCCGTTAAAGCACATGTGACTCAACAGTAGGCTTCTATGTTAATCAAGTCATTTTTTTCATTGCGTCTTTTGGCGCCAGCACCTTCAAACACGGTACCTGAACGCCACACAGACGGAGCGTTTGCTGCTACTGCTGCTCTGCTAGATGTACTGGTCGCATTGTGCTTTCTGTGCAGGCGCTCTGTTAGCTTTGGCTTGCTGATAACTGCTGGCTGCGGCTCAGCTTCACTGTGCGGGCATCACGGTGTCAGGAAAGCAAATAAGCACGTTTCATCCGTTAACTGTCCCTTTAGGTCTACCAGTGCAACAAGCCTAACCTGCCCCTCTACGACAAATCTAGATGCACTTTTGACAGTTTAGAGTGAGGTTGCAGACTGTGCTACAGGTAAGCCATATGCTACTTGTATTTAATATACAGTAAAACTCATATTTAAGGTAAGTAAATGACTGAGTATTTTATTCTTGCCTATGCTGGATTTCAACCATTAGCCCAGCATTTCTACCTCCATCACTCAGGCACACGACAAAGGTATTTTGTGTCCGTTTGTTTGAATCTAAGGTGTTGAAATTCTCAGAAACAGATCAGAAATGTGGAAACCCAGTGGGTCCCTGTCACAGAATATTTCATTCATCAGTACCAGAATTTTGTAGGTGTACCCCCATGGCTATGCTGTAATTGCTTCTTCAACTGTGATTGTTTTTTTGTTTTCTTCTGTTAATGGTTTGTGCACTGTTTGACAGTTTCTTACTGTATTTTTGATGATCTGAACAGCAGTCTAAGGTGAAAATAAATTTAAAGGTGCTATGTGTAGTATTGTGTAAGTGAAGAAGGTGTAGTACTGTTAAATTATAACCTGGACCATCAATGTTACAGTTCAGACATTACCTCTGCACATAAACATTCAGAGATTCTAGTTTTTGCTTATGAATCCTGGAAAAGGATTAAGTCCAGGAGTAAGGTCACGGTTGCTTCCTAATTAGCAGACTGGTGGCTGAATATTCAGAAGCAACAGAGGCAATGAAGCAGCTCATAGTGACTGTATATTGTAGCACATGTTTTGTTAGGCAGTGAAAATCCTACACATAATACCTTTAAGTGAGATTTTTCTTATGGTAAAGACATAAAGAAATGTGTCCAGTTGTGAATTTCCTTCTTCTTTTTTTTTTTCTTTCTGGTGTCTTAAACTGAATTTGTGTTTTTAAGAAAATATTTTCAGAAAAAGGTACAGATATGAACATTGCATATTTATGAATTTATCATGTATTTTATGCTTTATTAAAAGTGTAATCTCATTGTGGGCAGTGTTTTTAGTAATGTTTTGATTTTGTTAATTTATTACCTAAATGTTAAAATATTTAACTTTCAAAACATGACACTTGGTACAAACATACAGGATATATTTAAATATGATACTTTGCATGTGCACTGTGTTGGATTAAACAGCATTAAATTGAAATAAAAATGGGTTTGATGCCCAAAGTGTCTTTTTGTGCTGCGAATATTTATTTTATCTATCCAGCTATCCATTTTTTTTCCCGGTTATCCAATTCAAGGTCGCGGGGGATGAAGATCATTTGATGAAGATGATTTTATTTATTGGCATCTCAAAGGAAAAGAACAGCCTAGTGGTTGGGGAAAAAAATAGGATTTCAATGGAAAGGTGTATTATGCTACTGACACCCGTGCCTTTGTTTGTTTACTTTATTTCCTTTTCCAAAAGTAGATGAGACGATGATTACCATTCTCAGGCCTGTACAATGAGCTGGTCACTAACTGGACACTTTACTGGTTACACTGTGCTAGTACTGGGTTGGACCTTAGAGGGGTACGCTGTGGTCATAAAGGGATGGGATATATCTGAGTTACGGCTGCCTCCCTATCAACTTGAATCAGTCGGTCCATTCTTCTCTGATCTCTGACATCAATAAGATATTCTCACCCAGAGAACTCACCATATTTTCTCTTTTTCTGAACATTCTCGATAAACCCTAAAGATGGTTCTGTGGGGAAATCCCAGTAGATCAGACCAGCCCATCTGGCACCAACAACCGTCTCACATTCAAAGTCACTTAAATCGCCCTTCTTCCCTATTCAGAGGCTCGACTTGAATTTCAACAGGCTCCAATTAAAACATTTTTTTAGTAGTAGTAAAAACTGCATTAAAAGCAAGTATATAAACAAAAAATAAAGACAATTATGACATTTTGTTGATATAACAACTTATGAATACCACAAAGAATCTAATATGTTACCCATAATAAAACGTTTGCATCAGACAGTTTCATCCAATTCCGTAGGAAAGTGATAAATCTGCTTTTTTTTGTGGTTACCATAAAGCAATTCTCCGCGCCTGCTTGCATAAATCTGTCAGCTGCCTTTATGGAGCCTGTTGATATGCATCATCTCTCTTGAACAAACATATCCTGATAAGACACAACTAGATGTGGATCAGGAAATGAGACGACACATTTATGCAAAGAGTCCCTCCTCAAAGATAAGCTCCAGCAAGTGTAAATTCTGCAAACGTGATCTTGATGGGCATCTTGATTTATTTTCCCCAGAAATGAAAGCGGGGGGGGGGGTTGGCTTGTTTTTTTCCATTTTGCTAGAGGTGAAATAAAAGCCGTTGTACTCTGGAGGTGATTTTATCAGAGGTGGCTCGGCAGAGGTGTGTAGGGAAACAGGAAGACCATTGTCTCTCTTTTGGGACCATTGTTACAAAGACAAAAATGAATTTCAATCAAATGTGTCTTCCAGACGCAACTCTCTGTCACTTTCATTTGTAAATCTTTTCTTTTGCACATACCACCCATCTCTAGCTTTCTTAAAAAGCATGTTGCTTAGGATCAACATTGCAACAAGTCACGCTCCCTCCCACTTTAACATCCGAACTTGCTTCTCTGGTAACGCAACTCCTGCAGAAGACACGCACAGATACACACCAGAGTCAGTGGCAAGTACTTATTTGACTGACCTTTTAAACACGGAGGCCAAATGAGTTGTGTTTCATCTCTGTTTGCATCATCAGTAGGCAGTTTTCTCTTCTTGCACTGTCGCTGGGCGAGTCTAAGCAGGAATTATATGGCTGGAATTAAAATGTACAGAATAGAGCAGTTTATATATGCTTCAGTGACATAGTAATGTATATTAGGAACTATGTAGGTTCACTTCTTGGCAATAAAAATCCATCCATTTTCTTCCCCTTATCCAGCTCAGGAATTGGAGTGGGCAGCCTATACCAGCCGTCATAGCTTGAGCTGAGCTGGGCGTACCCTGGACAGGTCTCCAGTTCTTTGCAGAGAAGGAAAACCATTCACTAATCACCACTTAACCTAACTTGTATGTCTTTAGATTGTAGGAGTAAGCTGGAGTATGCAGAGGGAACCCACACATGCAAACTCCAAACTTCTCAGTGACCTTCTTGCTGTGAGGCGACGGTGCTAACCACCGCTGCACTGCTGTGCTTCAATGACCAAAAAAAAGAAAAAGAAAATCCAAAAATGCAGAGATAACTTTTCTATACCTAGATGACATGGGGAGCATGTGGCAAACAGTCTATTTAATGGAGTTCGCATTCATCTAGAGTCACATTACCATCCAGCAGATGCATGTAAGCCAAATACACTCTGTTCATTATGCTGTCTGATTCTGCACATGTGGTGGTCAGTCACCTGAAAGACACTTAAATCACAGAGCTGACACATTTTGTCAAAGATTGAAATATTGTTATCTATTCGGGGTCATCACTTTGTAGTTGTTTTCACCCGATAGTACCATCCTTAGATCAGTAGAGAAGCTGAATCTGATATTTGAGGCAGTTGAGTGGCTGCCTAATGAAGCCTATTCTTACAGACACCATGTACATGATCAGCAATTGTATCCTCAACACTATCGTAGCCGAGGGTGGAGGAGATGGGTGGATGCATCAGTCTTTATGTTGTGTCCCTGTTGCTTTCATGTTGTAACTGGATGCATGGGACATCTCTGTTCTCCAGAGACCATCTGGATGTATGTGTGTGTGTGTGTGTGTGTGTGTGTGTGTGTGTTTCCACAGCAGATGGATTACCGCTTCTCTTTTTCTGAATGCAGTCCATTCACAGGTGGGATCTAAAACCTGCCCTTTGAAAGAAAGTCCAGCTCCAATAACTACTACTACAGCTAAAGAACGCACTGAAATGCACAAAGCTAGAATTCTGACACACTCGCCATCTGTATGCAGATAAGATCTTGCATAACATCAACTTTTAATCAGTCAGTACAAATCTTCTGTATGGCTCTGCACACAGCGGTTCTCCTAAACTGTAGCTTTTTAAATTTTTCTTGTGTTTAGCAGATCCACTTGAAAAAATGAAGAGTTAAATGTCATACTTGGAGTATGTTACCGTCATAGTCCCATATGGCAAGGTACACTGGCTAAACTCCCTCATCTGCTCCGTTTTATAATATCCCGCTGGGCAAAATTTGACTTAACATGTTTTATTTGTTGAAAGTGTCCTTTTAATCAGCAGTTACCAATTTATTTATTTATTTTTTTAATGGGGGTGGTTTATTTTATTGGCATAGACACATATTAGAGTCAGTGGCAAGTACATCACATTCAAAGTCACTCAAGTCACGTTTCTTCCCCATTCTGATGCTGGGATTGAACTTCTTGACCATGTCTGCATGTCTAAAGCCACTGTGGCCAGTGAGTTGTATACTGTAGGAAACAAGCAATGGCTTCCTGTTTTAAAGTGCTATGGTTTTTCTTTACCCATCCATCCACCCCAATCTCCTCTCTTTCCATTTAATTTATTTTTGGAGGAGTCTGTGATATATATTAGCTACAAAAATTAAATCACTGCAAGATGTCCTGCCCTTCTGCTCTAAACTCCTAAGCAGTTGGGTTATAACCTTGGATTAACATGCCACTGTGCTTTGAGGAAGAGCAGAAGAGGAACTGCATGGTCCAAAGTGATATACAGTCTTCCATAGGAAGTAGGTGAATGCCCACAACGTGTTTCTACTTTAGAGAGATAATATCAAGCAGGCCTTAAATGAGTTGCTGCTCTTTTTTTTGCAGTCTTGTGAGTCCTTGTACACGTGTTCTGGCCTTATCAATGAGGTAAATTTACAAGGCTCTAGGTTTTGCAAACTGGGATGGTTTAAAGCCAGTTTTTGCTTCTGGTACCTCCATATGTTGAAGGAGTCAACATATACCAGCAGTATTTTGGTAATCTGAGCATCATATTTTAGTACAGGGGAAGTGAAAGACAATAACTTAGGTTCAGAGGGATTAAGGACTAAAGCCTTGCTGCTTTTTTTTGTCTTAAAATCTTGCTCAGCGTTGAAGGTGATTACATTACCAATGAAAAGACGCTG
The DNA here is from genome assembly GCA_024447675.2 of Pterophyllum scalare. Classification (NCBI taxonomy): domain Eukaryota; kingdom Metazoa; phylum Chordata; class Actinopteri; order Cichliformes; family Cichlidae; genus Pterophyllum; species Pterophyllum scalare. The sequence goes on along the minus strand of JAMQGT020008976.1, from coordinate 4,590 downwards.
GATAAAAGGGAGCTCCGAGCTATTCAAACGTTCTAATAACTAAAAGGTTAAGTTAGGGCTGCCAAGCATATGAACAAGCAAATCAAGACATACATTATGCAATGAGATGAACTTGCACAACTGGTTAACATCATCAACACAGGCGTTTCCTTTGTAAGCCATTCACAAAATAAGTGTGCGTGCTCAAGTGTTGGCTGGCGTGGACCGTTGCCCTGTTCACCCGGTGTTACTGCAGCCCAGCTATGCTTTTCCAGTTAGTTTGGAAATCTTTCCAGTTCTTTGAAGAGTAAATATGTCAAACAAGCCAGCATGTGCTGTCTGAAATGTGGGCTCTCCGCATGAGGACACAGAAATGCATGTAGTACTATCAGTGGAGCAGAACATAAGGGTATAAAAGAGGTACACCTCGGTGTCAGTGGCGACTAAATGCGCCCTTTTATCGCAGCAGAAATGCACCCTTTGCACACATTTGTTGACTTACTCAGCCGCAGGAAAAGAAGGGGAAAAAAACTGGGAAACAAAGGTCACTGAGGCACAAAGTCTTTTGACCTCATACTGGTTCTTACTTCAAAAATTATACCTAAACTATGTCTGGTAGCCATGTATGAAAAATGTATCTTTAATTTGGATTTCTTAAGTAAGTTGTTTTGATATGGAAAATGTCAAGTATGCAGTTATTTTGGTGTCCAAGTCGTTTGTCCTTCTAATAGCGGCTCCACTTTAGCCACTGCAGACTACACATATTAACATATTGACAGTACTTAAAACATTAAAAAAAGCTACCTGCATGCCAAGGCTGGTACCACATAGACATGCTTGAGCGCATATGAATATATAAGATGGTTTAAATGTTTACTATAGAAAAAAAAAACCTTTGCCTCAAGGTTGCAGAGCTCATGTCTTCTGCTAACCCGTCAGTCAGGCTCAGGAGAGTTTCCTTTGGCAAGCGTATGCTTGGCGTTGTCGTCGCTGCTGTCTGTCTAGAAAAGGTTACTGCGGCCTCCTTAGATGCTCTCTCCTGACAATGCTCTGCAATGCTGAAAGAAAAAAAATTATGAGCCATAATTTACTCCATTTGCCATATGATATCTCTGGTCAGCAGGTGTCACATATGCTATTGTTACACTGGACACTGGTCAGCAGGTGTCTCATGGAAACATGGAGATTAGTTTGCAGTTAGCCTTGGGATAGGGAGGGAAACTTTTTAAAGTATTAAATATCTTTCAAGTGGACATTTAAAGTCCCAATTCATTAAAGATGTATTGGCCTGAGCAGACCATCATACTATATATATATATATATATATATATATATATATATATATATATATATATATATATATATATAGTAAGCAATAATACTTATGTATACTGTGAGGTTTAAATGATGCTCAGTTGGTCCTAAGGGACCCAGAGTGTACTAAGAGAATATCCCCTACACCGTTACACCACCAGCAGAGTCTGAGGGTGGGGGACAAAAATGAGAACAAATATCCTATAGCGCAAGAAGGCATATGTAGTCATAGAACTGGAAGGGGAGTTAATTAATTAGCTTACCAAGATTCAGTTCAATTCATTTTTATTTATATAGCACCAAACCACAACAAGAGTCACCTCAAGGTGCTTTATATTATAAAGTAAAGACCCTACAATACTACGGAGAAAGAGATAACTAACCCTCATTGGCCACGTAAGCTAGCTCAATCTAGCTTGCTTAATAGCCTTTTAAGCTAACTAACATCAAAAGTAGCCTGTACAAGATAATTTATATTTTGGTCTCAAAATGTTATGGCAGCAATTCTTTGAATTTAGGGTAATGTTACTTAGTTTTAAGTTGTTATCGCACATTTCATACTACATCTGAGCCCTTATGGTGGCACTGTGTCAGCCTGAATGGCAAACAGCGCTGTAGCTGTCATGGCTGAACTCACAAGCATTTGGAGATATGTTCTTTGAACATGTGTGCTGGGAAAGCTGGATTCCTCTGCTAGCTTTGGTGCAGCACATACAGTAGTTTCCCCGTTCCTATCTCCAAAGTTTAAACTACGGGTGAGATGTTCTTTCAACTGATAAAAACAGAAAAGCTGTACTTAAAACACTGTGCTGTGGGTAGGTATGCAAGCATGACTTTTGTAAGGGAGAATGACTTTTTTAATCTGACAAATGCTGAATTCTTAAAATGTCTTCTTGAAAGTGCAGATAATTGAGCTAATGCTCTTGCTTGAATTCAACCATCAATCACTTTCATGTACCGATCAGCTACAACATTAAAATGACGGACAAACAACATGAATGAAACACTGTTCATACTGACGTGGTATTATGTTCTGCAGGGAAAACTAAGGTCATGGCATTCATATGACATGTATCAAGCACTCCCCAATGGCAGCAGCCTCCTTGAGCAGGATAAGGTATCCTACCACACTGCTACCCACAGCACCCAAAGGATACGCTGCCAGTATCTCTGTGCCAGACAGCACAGGACAAGGTGCCCAGGTGAGTCAGGGCTGTTTTGGTGACATGAGGAGGATAATATATAGCTTGTAGTTGATTTGTGCATATTGAAGAGCAGACTTTCAGCTTTAATTTAAGAGCTTTTAGCAAAGGTTTTGCATTAAATGTTTAGAAATTACAGCTGCATCTATACACAGTATCCCGTTTTCAGAGGGTCAAAATTAATCAGACAAACTGCTATGATTTTAAACATAAAGATTGCTTTCAGTGACTGCCTGAAGTCTTGAACCCATGGACATTGCTAAATGCTACGTTTCCTCCCTTGAGATGCTCTGCGAGGCCTGTACTGCACCCACCCAGTTTCTGCCTTTAGTTTCATCTTCAGAGCGTTTATACTTCAGATTTCATCCTACCGCTTCTGTAAGCAGTCACACCAACAATAAACACTAGTGACCCAGTTCCACAGTCATACATACCCATGACATAACGCTGCCTCCACCGTGCTAGACAGAGAATGTGGTATGCTTCTGATCTGGAGTTGTTTCTCCACACTTTACTCTTCCCATCATTCTGGTTAATCTTGGTTTGATCTGTCCAAATATTTTTTTTTTCTAGAACTGTCCAGGCCTTCTTGTTCATGCAAAGTTTTTGCTAATTATATTCCTTGATGATTTCAAATCCACTGTCACAGTGTGCAAAAGCAAACACTACAAAAATTGTGTCTTTGTCTGACAAACAATGAACCTAAATGTAGTAAACTAGAGAAATTATTAGGTTTAACCATCTTTGTTTGCATAAATAAAACTTGATAGATCAGATTTGTTAAAATGAAAACAACCTTGAAAACCAGAAAGGACAAAGCACTATAATTATTCTGGTATTTTGCGTGCCGTTAAGTTCTGCACCTGAACTGCTTCTCTAAATAGGAATATTGTAGTTAGTGATGCCAGTTAAGTCACTCAAGGGAAGACTGTGACCATGAAACAAGTTTGGTCAATGAGGGCTGTGCTCTAGAGGTCACAAACTGAGGTCTTTAATTATTCAAAGTCCCCTTTAAAGACATGGGTTTGAATAAATCCACAAGGGAAATAAACTGCATTGTTTAAATAAACAGTATTGTTTATGTGTCCATGTGCACAGGCCTCCATAATATTCCTCTGAGATGCAGCCGTCTACACTGTAGAAATCATAGATCTCTCTAAAATATTTGGAATTCACTCTCCTCTGACCAAGGCAATGAAGCTGCCCACTTCTATTAAAAAAACTGAAGACATCAGCAAGTGAGCATCATCTCCATCGCCACCGTGGTGAGATAGCTATTAGAGCTTGATGAAAAACAGCATGCCTCAACCTTGACCCAAGCCACAACCAAACACCACCACTGCGCACACACACACACACACACACACACACACACACACACACACAGAGTCCCCAAAAGATGCTTAAAGATAAAAGAGAATCGACCCGTCAGCCGTATGTACAGAGACTGGAGATCTGAAAGGAGAAAAGCCATGAAAAATGGATGAGAGAAGAAATCCACTTCACCTCCCCCCTAGAGGCTGGCAAACCCCCCACAGCGCTCCCACTCATAATCCTTTCTCCTCCTGCACACACACTCCTCTCTCTGTGCCTCACACACATGCATGTGGTGTATGCAAACAGGAAGACATGGTAGGCACACACTGCCTGAGGCCCTCTGGTAGGTGCTAGAATTCATCAGTTTGGTTCTAATATTAGTCTTTTATAACATGTTATCTGTGACTGATGTGATAAAGCGGGGCTTCGTGAACCTCAAATTAATTAATTCATTTCTTTTGTTGCTCAGATTCAGTTCAGATAGGTTTTCTTTTAGATCAATTTTATAAAAAAGGCTAAATGTATTCATCTTCCTCAGGCTTCTAGATATGCTGAACAAATTACATTAGTCACACATTTAATGGAGAGGCTCATATTAGTGAATCATTAAGGTTTAAATGCTTTCACAGGCACATTTCTAAAACAGGTCTGGCTACTGAAGTGCTGAATATGGGGATGAAGGGGACAGGACAAAAGACATGCTGTGGAAGAGAGGCAGAGATTAATATAAATGATCAAATACAGAGTGAAGTATAAACAAGTAAATAAAGGTGAATGA
>JAMQGT020008975.1:0-52965 GCA_024447675.2 Pterophyllum scalare | reverse complement strand
TAGCAATGCTACTGTTAAGTGTATGTTACATAACATAACCATTGCTAAAGAACACAGTAGGGAATACACCACATGAATATCCCACTGTGTACATTTTATTACCACAAACATTGAATAATTAAGGAAAGTACCCACTGTATATCAGATTTAGACTAAAACAGACCCGCTGTGTCAGTAAAGGAGTTCAACTTGATTAACGCATCATAACATTTTAAACTCTTTGGGGCTTCTGTTGATTCTGACTAGAACTTAAGAGCTTAAGGCTGTTATCAGCAGAATGTAACACATTTTGAGTTTGTTAAAACATTTTTTTTCTCAGCCATGAGGTGAGTGGAGTGCACCTTCATTAACATACAATCATATGAAAAAGAAAGCTTTCACAGGACTCTATGCAGTCCTGTGAAAAATTAAGTATACTGTTACTGCTTCCACAGGAATTAAGTGGGTAAGTAGCAGCCAGGTGCTGTTATTCAAATGCACTTGGTTATACAAAGAAATGGATGTCCCAGCAAATTCACCCCAAGTTCAAACTGCGCAATGCTCAGAGAAGTTGCAAAAAAGTGCAAAAGATGCATCTCAGATTTTACAGGCCTTAGTTAGCATGTTAAATGTTAAAGTTCATGAGAGTGCAATTAGAAAGAGACTGAACAAGTATGGCTTGTTTGGAATGCTTGCCAAGAGAAAGCCTTTTCTGCAAAGCTGCATCTGAACAAACCACAGGACCACAGGGAACAAAGTCCTTTGGACAGACAAGCTCAAAGAGGAGATGTTTGGCAAAAACCAAACACAGCATCAGCAAAAACACCTCATACCAACTGTCAAGCACAGCAGTGTGGCGCTGATGATTTGGGTTTGTTTTGCAGCCACAGGACCTGGGCACCTTGCAGTCACTGATTCGACCATGAACTCTGAGTTAAATGTGAGGCCATCTGTCCGACAGCCAAACCTCGGCCAGGTCATGCAACAGGAAAATAATCCCAAGCACAGCAGCAAGAATGGCTAAAGGAGGTTTTACCAGCTATTGAATCATGGGGTGTACTTAGTTTTTCACAGGACTGCACGGAGTCCTAGGAAGACTTTCTTTTTTCACACGACTGTATATAATGACATACAGGAAATGAAATGAGCTTTTTGTGTTGCAACTTTTCTTATAAACATGAACTCTTGTTGTGGCTGGGCAGATGTCAGTAAAACTGCTGTAAAGCTTTTATTTTGAACTTCTGGTTGGAAACGACTGGCAGGAAAAAAATTTTTTAGGAGGCTTTTATTTATTTTTATGACATTTTATGGACCAGATTCATTTCGGGTTTTATCCAGAAATTAAACCGCAGATTATTCTGCCAAAAGAAAAACTTTCATTAGTTGCTGCTGTAATATTGGTTTTCCCTCACTTATTTCAACCTGCAGCAACACTAACTTATACTCTGTGGACAGTGTGCAGGGTGAGTTTTTGGAGCTTGTCTGCATAGATTTATATCCATTCAGTCACAAATGCTAGGCGATAAGGTCTGACTCACAGTTTGTGTTTCCATCCAGGGTGGATGGGGTTGAGGTCAGGGACTGATACGCAAGCCAGTCAGTTCTCACACACAAAACTACGCACACCATTTTTTATGGTTCTTGTGTGTGCACTGTGTCTTCTCCTCACTCTTGCCATACATTTTGTGGTATTTTTCTGGTATATGTACATTAACCAGACACTCTACTAGGTTAATCTTGCTAGTACCGGGTTAGATCCCCTTTGGCCTTCAGAGCTACCTTTGTCCTCCAACAAGGATCTGGAAAAATTCCTCAGAGTTTATGAGACAATCAAGACAATAACAGACAGTTTCTGAAGTAGGTGCTCTATGGGATTGAGATCTAGCGACTGTGGAGGCCATTCAAGTAGAGTGAACTCATTGTCAGGTTCAAGAAACCAGTTTGAAATTATTTGAGCTTTCTAACCTGCTGGAAGCAGCCATCAGAAGATGGTACACAGGGATGATAAAGGGACGACCATGGTCAGAAACAGTATTCAGTTGGGCTGTGCTGTTTAAACAATGCTCAGTTGGTACTAAGAGGCCCAAAATGTGCCAAATAAAATATCCCTCCACGCTATTACACCACCACAATCAGCCTGAATTGGTGATACAGGGCAGGATGGATCCATGCTTCAAGTTGTTTACACCAAATGTTCACTCTACCATCTGACTCATTACATTTTTCCAGTCTTCTGTTGTCCACTTTTGATGAATCAGTGCACACCCAGTGTGGTCTTCTGCTGCTGCAGCCATTCTGCTTCAAGGTTCAATGTGTTGTGCATTCAGTGATGCTTTTCTGCATTCTTTGGTTGTCAGTTGGTCAGCCCAACCGGTCGCGGCAGATGACTGCCCCTCCCTGAGCCTGGTTCTGCTGGAGGTTTCTTCCTGTTAAAAGGGAGTTTTTCCTTCCCACCATCGCCAAGTGCTTGCTCATAGAGATTCGTTTTGACTGTTGGGTTTTCTCTGTGTTATTGTAGGGTCTTTACCCACAATACAAAGCACCTTGAGGCGACTGTTTGTTGTGATTTGGCGCTATATAAATAAAATTGAATTGAATTAGCAAGTGGTTATATATGTTATTGTTGCCTTCCTATAAGCTCGAAGCAATCTGACCATGTTGGACCAACTACCACTTACTGCATATTTTTGCTTTTTTTGGACCTTTCTCTGTTAACTCCAGAGATGATTCTGGGAGAAAAGCCCAGCAGATCAGCAGCTGAAATACTCAGACTATCCCATCTACCAACAACCATAAGGCATTGTCACCTTGTTAAAATAATGGGCTTTTTTTCAGGTTTTTCAGAAATGGCAAAAAACTGAACTAAACATAGAAAAATATGATAACTTAGGCAAAAAAATAAAGCTTTTGTTAAAAAAATAACTGAGGCCATTATTTTAACAAGGTGAAGACATTCAGAGTCACTTAAATTGCCTTTCTTCCCCCATTCTGATGCTCAGTTTGAACTTCAGCAGGTCATCCTGACCATGTCCACACACCTTGTGATTGATCAGTTAGATATTTGCATTAATGAGCATTTGGACAGGTGTATCTAACAAAGTGGTTAGTGAGTGCAAAGTATCAATACATTTGGATTTCTATTAAGCCTCAAACTGCAAAAGTATGTGGACAGGAATTTCCAGATTTATTGGAAAAAATGACAAAACCATGCATGCAGTGATATAATACTGATAGTAATATTAATCCCTCATGGATTTGTATGTTGTGAGAGTGAAAATCTGCTTCGTGTTGCCATGAAAGATGGTCACATTTGAGTCGCCTGGGTCACGCAACAGTGAACACACACACAGGTTTATAACCCTGCATGTAGATGTGGCAAACTCTGTCATTTCTTGGCTGCATTCATGAGTGTTTTAAACTATCCAGCTTTCTGAGTCTTATCCATTCGTGATGTGGGGATTTTTTTTCTCTGTGTGCAGATTACATTAAGTTTGCCCATTTGAACCTGTGTGTGTGCTGTGGCGTTGGTAGTTGTGGAAAGGTTTTGTGCATATCTGTTTGTGTGTGTGTGACAGTAGCCAGGCATCTGGTAGCAGATGTTTATCAACTGCACGCCTCCTCTGTGTAGATTAGTACCACATGATGGCACCTCATCCAGATAACCTTCTACACTCACAGCACTGCCACAGAGGTGGCAGAGACAAGCAGGAGGAGCTTTGGGATTCATCTCATGTTAGCTGTGGGAATTCAGAGATACTGATAACACAGTGCCCTCTAGTGAAACGCCTCTGCTTCTGTGTCCCGATAGCTGCTGCACAACTAATCCATACTGCAAAAGAACTTAGAAGGTCACATGCTCTGTGCACTGTAACTCAAGATAAGACCAGTGTGTTTTGTGGTGTTTTGTTTTTTTGTTTTTTTAATTAATGCATGAACTAAAATTTTACTTTTTATTTTCTTCTTCCAGGATTTTGAGAAGCCCAGTGCACCCCAGAAACCCCTACCTGCAGATCCACTAGGGAGGAGCTCTCGGCTGGGTCACAGTGCCACAACAGCAGGGGGCCACATCCACGGGAAAGCACCCCTAGCCATACCTATCCCCACTGTGCCAAGGCCTCCACCCACCATCCCTTTACCCAGCAGGTCTGTGCAGCATGACAAAACAAATGCATGTCTTTAAAGCCCTTTTCAGACATCTTCATCTCTCTGTTAAATTGATGACTTTTGTCAGTCTGTAGCAGTGTATAAGAGGAAGCAGTGGACCTTTGGGAAAGGAGTGATGTCCCCTGTTCTGTCACAGGCTGCATCACTAATGGATCTGAATTTATTTTGTAATTAAACCCTAATTAATGATTGTTGTAAGCATGAGGGATATTCATTTACTTGTGAATCTTCTGATAAATTTGTTCACCAACCTCATCAGTTTCAACTCACAACACTCATTAAATTCGGGTTTGCTGACACACTCTTTGTGAAGTATGTCATTTATTATTTCCTCCCTATAGTTGGGAGTGCTAGCCTGGCTATTATTGTGGTTACACAAGGATTTTTTTTTTTTTACCTGTTCTGTCCCAAAGCATGAGGGTAAATAAAAAAACAGTTTTTCACTACATAAAGTTTTCGCATTTGCAATGCTTCCTGGTGTACTAAAACACTTTTATTATCGCTGTACACAAAAGCAGTGGAGTGAGGGATTTGGTATACTGCTCCTTATAAGGGAAGTGAGGCAGGCATTTAAAGCAACAGTCAATATCTGATTCAAGTGCAGGCTTTAAGCTTTAATTCAAAGGGTGTTGCAAAAAGTTTTGCATTAACTGTTTAGGGATTACAGTCATTTTTAGACATAGTCTCCCATTTTCAGAGGCTCAAAAGTAATTGGACAATAACATAACTGAGTTGTTGTTGGTTTAATTAATCTCTCTTTGATTGATTTATTTAGTATAATGATGGCTTACTTCGCTTGCACTGACAGCTATTACAGTGGAAAACTATAAAATACAAATTAAAAACTTTGAATCAACTTTATTTGTCACAAATTAACAAGGGACGATGCCTCACCAGGCCATAAAACAGCTTTGCCAATTAATTTTGGGCCTCTGAAAATGGGGGGCGTGTGTATAAAAATGGCTGTTATTCCTAAACAGTTCATGCAAAATCTTTGTACGACCCCTTGAATTAAAGCTGAAAATCTGTACTGTATGCCATATCAATTGTTTGATTTAAAATCATTTTTGCTGGTGTGCAAAAATAGTTTCTTTATCCAACAAATTATGGATTAACTGCAGTTTGAAGTTCACTTGGTGTTGTATCATTTCCTTCTTTGCCTTCTTGTCCTCTTTTGACAGTGAGATTTGTTTTCTTTTGCCGAGTTACATTTTCGCAGTTGGTCCAGTTTCCAGCATCCACTGGAGAAACTACCTGTAGCTACCAGATAAAACAGAAGTGCTGTCCTCTTCCAGTGTGAGCTGAGCAATCCCGGCTCATTTCTCCAAGCAGCTGGTGTCAGAGTGAATTGCACATAGAAAGAAAAGCTTAATGGGAACCTAATAGTGTCATTCTTTTCTCCGTGTATTTATTTTTGAGAAGTTGAAGTAAAAGGTGTGCTTATTTCCCATTTGGCATCTCTCAGAATTTAGCATTGTGCCGCTGTGAAGCCTTTTCATTCAGAGTTGGAAGTGTCTCAGAAATATTACACAGTGCATTCAACCTAGAAAGATTACCATCATGTTTTAGAGAAACCCGATGTTTCAAAACTGAAATATATGCAGAAATGAGAGCAACCTGTTATACGGCCATCGCATTAACTTAATGAGGTGCATGTCTGAAAGGGGATATTTATTTAGGAACACATGTTGCAAGCATTTAATATGTACTTTTGTAATGATGTCATCTATTTGTGCTTGTGTTCACTCTTCAGACCTGCACCGGCTTTGCCATACAGACCACCAAAGACTCAAAAGGACTGCTGAGTTCTCAACCATTGACATGTAGGTCTCCTATCAAAAGATGGAGACTTTCTTAATTTGCACTAATTGCTGAGACTCTGTTAGACCTTTGGGACAGTTGGAAGTGTCACAGAGTTTCCAGTAAAAGGAGGCTAACATCACACCTCGACGCTACGCCTCTAAAAGGTGCTTTGTCATCCTCACTCAGGTACCAGTGAACTATTTATCTATTTAACTATTTAACTACGATACTACCGGTTTGTGCAAAGAGGACTTTGATGAAGGAGGATTTTCCTCATGGAAAATACAAGAAAAGATGGACACGTGCTGTCATTACGGATACTCCGTTTTGCATCGTGTGATGGTTTTTATACTTTTCTTTTCTCAAACAGAATGCTGAAATATAAAATCTTTTTCTATAACCAGTGATGTTGCTTGAATACTAGGAGTGCAAAGCAGTTTGTTTTGTGGCTTGGATGATGATAAAGGAAATGGAGAACACGTTTTTAAGCTGTCCCTGTAGCTGGTGGCCCTTGGAGCAGTGTTATTGCTTCAGTTTTTTATTTTTTATTATGTATTGAACACCAAATAGGTCCTCTGTATCCTCGCTGCCTCAGTGCGAAAAAACTATGTATTACTCAAATCTCTTTTTTTCGGGGGTGTGAAAATACGACTGTTTTCTTCATGAATCATCTAAAAGCTGGATGAAAAGAATTTGATTCCCTTTTAAGACGCAGACTACTTTTTTATTGTGGGATCAATCTGATCAGCTCACTTTACAGCCTCTGCACGAGGCTCTTTTATTCCTTATAAGTTCATTTTTGCAGGAAAGTACAAAGAGAAAAAGGCATTTTCACACATTTCAGCCTGCCTCTAACATACTGCTCGGGGCATGCATTGGACTCTCAACGTGTTCTCCTGATACTGGCAAACACTGTGGAGTGTCAGCAGACTTTGACAGACTGACTGTGTTCCAGAGAATTACACCAACACCAAATAATTCAGCATTAATACTGGCGTTTGTATGTTTAATGTCTGAGCTCGCTTTGCCCTTGAGAGGGCGAGCCAAGCCAGATGACTTCAGCGCTGCGAGCTTGCCAGCGAGATGTTTTACCGTATCTGTCCTGTTCTTTTTGTTGCTTTCACAACATTCCTGTTGTATTTCCTATGACATCACTGTTCTTGAACGCTGAGCTCACTCACAAATTCACAGCAGCATTCATTACACCCCGGAGCTCGAGTTAGGCACTTTTTTTCTCAGTGTTATTTGTTGACTTGAGGGATTCAATTGTTAACTTCACAGCGCAGCGTGTCAGTGTTTGGATAAGGCACTTTGTATTTGCAGTGTATCCAAATGCAGTGCTTGTTCTGTCACCGCTGCAGAATGACTGAAGTCAGTCACACCCTGCATACCTGCGTTGTGTTTTTGTAGTGTGCAAATGTGGGTTTTTCCCTGTTTTGGATATGTTCAGATGTGTTCAACAGGACAACTGCTCTGCCTGGAAATATTTTTCATTGCTGTGTCAATTAGCTGTTCAGTGTTTATGCCATCTGTAAAACCTAAATGTACTGTTTATTAAATTTTAAGTGTAACATGTTTAAAAGCCATTGTAAAGTGTAAATATTCTATGTCAATTTTTCTTTCTTTTTTTTTTTGTTGTCGTTTTATTGTTTGCACAGAAATGTAAGAACTGCTTTGAGACGGTGCCCCCTTTACACTAGGTGGTGAAAACATGACGTTGGACGATTTCCAACCTTTAACTTGCAAGTCAGTGGTAAAGGTTTAAACTGTGAGATGAAATCAGAGCCAATTAAATGTCCCCTGTTTACAAGAAGGTGTTTTAATTTCATTCATACTTTGATTTTTGAATTTCCAAAATGCAGCCCGTTCCACCACGTCCCAAAGGTGTTCCATTGGATTGAGAGCATGGTAACTTTGGAGGTCATTGTCATGTTCAAGAAATCAGGTTAAGGTGGTGCATTATCACGTTGGGCATGACATGGTGCATTATCACGCTGGAAGCAACCATCAGAAGATGGGTATACTGAGGTCATAAATGGATAGGCATGGCCACAATTCCCAGGTAGGCTAAGTCATTTAAATTATCCTCGTTTTGGTGCTAAGAGATCCAAAGTGTGCCAAGATGTCATTATATCACCAGCAGCAGCCTGAATGGTTGGATGGACAAAGTAGGCTGCATCCATGTTTTCATGTTCTTTACACCAAAATCTGATCCTACCATCCAAATATCACAGCACAAACTGAGACTCGTCAGGCCAAACAACTTTTTTCTAATCTTCTGTTATCCTTTTTTTTTTTTTTTTTTGTGAACTGTAGCCTTCATTTCCTGTCCTTAGCTTACAGGAGTGGTGCTCAGTGTGGTGTTCTGCTGCTGTAGCCCATCTGCTTCACGGTTCAACATGTTGTGCATTCAGAGATGCTCCTCTGCATTCCTTAGATGTAATGAGTGGTTATTTGTGCTGCTGTCGCCTTCCTATCAGCTCGAAGCATTCTGGCCATTCTCTGACCTCCAGTGTGAGCATGGCATTTTCACGCATAGAACTGCCGCTCACTGGATATTTTCTTTTTTTTTTTGGACCACAATCTGTAAACCCTACAGATAATTCTGTGGGAGAAGTAGTAGATCGGCAGTTTCTGGAATGCTCAGGCACCAATAATCATGCCACATTCAAAGTCACTTAAATCACCCTTCTGATGCACAGTTTGAACTTTACTAGGTCATCTTGGCCATGTCTGCATACCTAAATGCACTGAGCTGCTGCCATGTGATTGGCTGATTAGATATTTGCATGGGAGAGAAGTTGATCAGGTGTACCTAATAAAGTGACAGGTGAGTGTATTACTCTGATGAAAACAGAGCACATATGGTAGTTTAAAAAAATGTAAAGAAAGAAAAAAAAAAGGCTATAAAGCAAACATGCTTTTTTAAATTTTTGTTCTGCTAAGCAGAAACCTAATACCAGTGTTTCTTTTTGTCACTAAAATGAGTGTTAAGAAAAAGAACTGAGATCTGTGTCATTTTCTCAATGACGTCCTGAAGGTCTGTCAGTTTCCTCAAGAAACCCCCCACTTTATTATTATTGTTATTCAACAGTGCCACCTGCCGGACAGCATGGCTCATTACAACAACTGCAGCGCCTCTTTCTCTGGGATTCGGCTCGTTATCCTCATAATGTGCTCAAGTTACAGACTGAAGTTGGCCTTTAGCGCTGATTAAAGGTCAGCTCCCACAACACTTGTTAACACTACCATTACGGGGAAAGCATACAGAAACAGGGAAATCTCTGCGATCTAAGCTGCCTTTAGAGTAAACTAAAGAATATGGTAGAGCCAAATGGAAATAATCCATATTAGAGTCCAGACTCGAAAAAGCTGGACGCATACTTTTATCTTTTTTGATTGTTTATTTTTCTCGGTAAATCAACAGACTGCCACCAACAACCATGCCACGTTCAAAGTCACTTACTGTAAATCACCTTTCGGGTGCTCAGTTTGAACTTCACGAGGTCGTCTTGGCCACGTCTGCATGCCTAAATGCACTGAGCTGCTGCCATGTGATTGGCTGATTAGATATCTGCATTGGAGATCAGTTTTTCATCTAGATCTGTTGCTGTGCTAAGAAACCTGATCAATAGAAACACTAACTGTACCAGTAGGGTATTTGAGCAGTACCAGTATCCCCCACAGCAAGGCGCTAAAAAAGACACCTTTTTCAAAGTCCACATTTTTGGACGCAAGAACGAAGACATCTGCATGAATATTCCTGAATACTCTTCAGTAACTTTTTACTTTGAGGAGATTAAATGCTGCATAAACCCCTATGATGTCACTTGTGTTTATTGCTTAGTTGGCAGTGGTTTCTAGGCTAGGATAAAAAATTAATTGTCAAGTAGTGATGGTGAGTCATTTGACTACATTTTCATGAATATGGGTAACAAAAGGGAGCTGGGACTCTTAGGTATATCAACACTAGCTGGTATAAAATTCAGGCGATGAAGTACTAAATTGAGTTTTTAAAATATTTGAATTCATGGGTAATTTTCTATAATTGAGTACTGGCATTGTTATCATACATTAAATAATCAGGCTGCTTTCCGGTCACCTCAAATGATTTCTATTACTGCTTCAGTGTGTCAAGATGGCAATAAAACGCAATAAGACTGAGTCAGTCTGCTATCAGTTTGCCACTAAATGGGGTCATGTTGGGGTTACATGCAATCTACTTTTGATAATACTGGATTAACCGATCAATCAGCAAACACAGATACTCACATTAAACACATGCATGCCGAGTCCAGCCAGAACCTCACAGATCTGAATCAGAAATTCCTCCATAAATAGTGAAGTAGTTGCTGCAGGACAGCAATTTAACTAAAAAAAAAATGGCACAGGCACTTGGTAACCTTGCTTTCATATAGGAATACAACCAGCTGGCAACCATTTGAGTCCCATATTGCACAGAGATGTGATGCAGATGAGTTGGCTCCTCAGTGCAGACTGACTCAGATTGTCACCAAATGCAAAAAAAACAACCAAAAAAAATTCAGATCAATCACCGGGCAACACGCTGAGCCATAAAGTGGACTAACTTTCTGTTTGTGGCATCTATCTAGCTTCTTAAATTCATTTTCTGTCTTGCCATTTAACTTGGAAAAGCTGTCAGTAAATATCTATTCTTTACATTGTTTTATCTTTAAAGAAATTTCTGTAACAAACAATATAAAAAATCAAGACAGATGTGTTATATAAGAAGTTTACTTAATAAGCTTTAATATGTTGCATAAGTCTTAAAGAATCTTAATCATTTTGTAGCATTTTTTTTTACGTGTGGAAATGTTTTAAAATATAAGTTGAGATCTGTTTAAATGCTACATATGATTTAGTTATAATATGATTTTAATTTTATATTTGTCAAATTTGGCTAAAATAATGAGCAAATTAATTATATATGGTTTATTAAAGATATAAGACCGTTTTCAGTTGGTTGGTTAGTTCTCTTTTAAGAGGTTAAAAATTAAAGCCAAAGATCTCTTTAATATTTGAAGCGCTTCATAATTCATACTGCTGTTCCTTGGATACAGTTCTAACAATGTAAGACTGTAGATATCGTAGGTGTAGAAACACTGCAGGCTGAAAGTAGAGCTAACAGCTTACAGGTCTTTTCATTTTCTGGCACTTTTCTTCGTTTAATTTCAGTTGGACAACCAGTGATTAAATCAATTTCTAAATTACAGCACAGTGGATAAATAAATGCATTTTACACTGTGTACAAGTTGTGATCTTTGTGTCTCAGCCAGATTTCATGGTAAACACCAGACCACTCTGAATCTCTGCCCGTGTGTGTGTGTGTGTGTGTGTGTGTGTGTGTGTGTCATCTGTTGATGTCCACACTTCTGTGAGATTAGTGGCCACATGACAACACTGGGCTGGCCGCCTAGCGAGCCTTTCATTTGGCTTCGCTTGCAGAGGCGGGCTGTGTGCTGTCCAACAGTTTACTGAGAGCTGGAGACCTACAAACTCAATTTCTGTGGATCTGTAAATGAAGTCTAAACCCGACAGACCGGGAGCCTAGTTGTGATGGCGAAGGACGTTACGAGTTTAATTGGAGAGGACTATTTAGAGGGGAAATCTCCCTGTTGTTCAGACACAGGAGCTTTGAATGAGGGAGACAAAGAATATGACGACATCTTGGAGCTTAATCAGTTTGATGGACTGCCTTATTCCTCCAGGTTTTACAAAATGCTGAAAGAAAGGAAGGAGCTGCCAGTGTGGAAAGCAAAGTGTGAATTCATGGACACTTTGGCCAAAGAACAGTTTGTTGTTGTCAGTGGCTCTGCCAAAACTGGAAGGAGCTCTCAAGTGAGTACTGTGGGGCATTTGACACTTCAGTAATGGAAAGAATAACAGCAGATTGAACTTTTTTTTAGCAGGGAAACATTTGAGCCATTCTTCTATTAACTCAAAGTAGGGAAGCATCTGTAATTTAAGCAACTTTTCTCACTCTTACTCTGAAACAGATACCTCAGTGGTGTGCTGAATTCTGCCTGTCAGTCCAGTTCCAGCACGGCATGGTGGTTTGTACCCAGATCCATGCACAACAGGCTGTAGATCTTGCCCTAAGAGTGGCTGACGAGATGGATGTCAACATCGGTCATGAAGTCGGGTACAGCATCCCTCTGGAAACATGCTGCACTAATGACAGCAATACGTAACTGAACGAAGTAAATGCTACACAACACAACCCCTACGTATTGCTGGACAGCATTATGGAGGAGATTGCTGAACAGAATCTGGAAATTGATATGCCTGTGGTCGTTTTACTCAACTGCGTGAGAAGCAGTGATGATGCTATCCACCAAAAGGAACAGGCTTACAAAGAAAAACAAACATTGCAGAAGAATGAGAGAAAAATCATTATTCTCAAGAGCTCTCAGGCAATGTAGAAAGCACACTTTGATAAGAAGAAAGAAGAGCTTAGTAAAAGATTTGGTGATGAATGTGAACAGTTTCATGGTTTTAATATTCTGCAGTCTAATTTCTCTCAGGACTACATCAGGGAGGCATGTGCTGCATTAAGAGATATCAAAAGAGCAATACGTAACTGAACGAAGGTACTACATAAACATAACCATTGCCACGTATTGCTTTAATTATGTTCAGCCTTGTCCCTCACCTGTTGCCTGTTCCCTGATTACCTTGTGTGTGTGTATTTAGGTCCTCAGTCTGCAACTGTTCCTCAGTGTTTTCCTTGCTGTGTGTCATCTTGCCTCTTAGTTTTGTATTTAGTTCTGGCACCCATCCAACTCCAGTGTAGCTGTGCTTATTGTTTCATGTCACTCCTTAATAAACCACCTTTAAGTTAACTCCTGTCTGGGAGTCAGCATTTGGGGTCCGCCCTTGCCTGCCTGCCACAGCAACCATGACAGTTGTGCTGCTGCACATTGCAGTTATAATCTGTGGCTGACACAAAAATCACACGGTATGCCTGAACTTGCCTCATGGCACACTGGTTGGATTTATGAGTTGATCACAGAGTGGAAGAACCCACCTTTCATGGTGCAGTAACAACATGACCAGTAGGATGAGGGTGATGGCACCCACCATATACATCACTGGTGTCCACGCAGACATTGAATCATTCGAGACTGGGATGATGAAAAAAAAAAGAGGGATATTATTTGTATAAATGCTTTTTATTAGAGCCACTTTTGAATTTTAATCAAGCGCATTTGTGTTACAAAGTGGATTTACATGTGGTGTTGTTGGATCCCCAGACCACAGGCTCACTCCAGTCACTCCAGAATAGAGACTCTCCACAGCTGTCGCCTATCCTGTTCCGCACTTGCAGCTCATATCGGGAACTGCTTGAGGGTAAGTTGATGCAGTATTTCTGTGTCCCGAGGCTAACTTTAGAGTGCTGGGAAAGAAGATGGAGTTGATAAAACATAAAAATGAAAAAGAACAAGAAGAGACAGAAAAGCAATAAACTAAAAACAGTAAAAGAAACGTTGTTGTTGTTGCTTAAACTGCCTACCTCCCAGTTATTGTTGTTTGTCCTGAAGCGGACCTCACTCTCGACACAGTGTAAGCGAGCAGGAGAAGTGTGGTTCCAGTAAAACCACAGGTTAAAATCCGATCCATTCAGGACAGTCAGGTTGTTCGGTGGGTTTAACTTGACTGGGGACGATACAGACGTGAGACAACATGAGCAAACATGCCGGTAAACTTTATATTTTAAAGCCTCTCTTTATATCAGAACACTAACAGGGATTTTCCTTTCTTGGAGAAGATTTTAGATTTAAAGGAGACATATCATGCAAAATCCAATTTTTTAGCCCTTAAATACTTTTTTTTTTTTTGTATACTTTGAGTGTGTAGGAGTGCAGAAAATTTAAATGTATTCTGTCCCAGTTCTGCATAGTTATCTTTAAATTCTTTTTGGGTCATATTTTTTAGTCTGTTCAGTTTTCTCTATTCCCTGTTACGTTTTCTTATAAGTTACGTCACAGTATTTGCTGTGGAGCTGCTAAACAAGAAATCTTACCGATTTCATGAATCCGCCATTTTTTTTCTCGCAGCAATTCTGTAGTCCAAATTCAGTTGTGCCAAAGTTGCAAGTAGACAAGTGCCTGTTTGTCTGCCGGTAGCTAATCGTATCGCCTCTATCAAACTACAAAAATTTGTGCCCTTTAACTTACAGAGTAAGTGTAAAAAAATATCACTGTTGCGATAATTTTCCCTTCATTAATTGATTTATTACTTTAAACCAAAGTTATGTTCCATGCCAGGGTATAATGCCTACCTTGCTGTTTAAGATTATGTTCCTTCTTAAAAACATCCTTGCCATGCACCAGTTCAGTATAAAATGTCTTGAATCTGTCTCCATTCGGTCTGTTACATCCAATGTTCACATTGTTCTTCAACAGATAGTCATCACAGATTTTTTGTCGGTCATTGCCAAAGCTGTCGAGAAATAACAAAATATCCATTCAAACAAAGCAGCCATACCATAGGTATTATCAATATGATCACGATTCACTGAAATCTAAGATAATCTCCAGTTCAGTACTGTTTGTTTGGCATAACATAAAATGAATCAGCAATCAGTTGTATGGAAAGCAGTAAGAAATTATACTAGTCTTTGCATTTTCTTTGTTGTGTGCATCCCCAGTAAGTAAACAAAAAGTAACGCTTTTGTCCAGATGCAAATGCAAAAACGACTTTATTGCTATCACGATCAATGATATGTTTATGATGCAAACATCTGCAAAAGAATATCAGGGGGGTTGTGATTGCCTGTGCTTCTGCAGTCATCTACCATCGACACTTAAATACACTTTTGTAGCATTCCCAAGATTGAGTGCATGTTACAAACCCAGCTTCAAAAATGTTGGGATGCTGTGTAAAATGTAACCTGTAAATAAATACAGAATGCAGTGTTTTTTATTCACAACAGAACATAGAAAACATATCAGATATTTAAACTGAGATTGTTACTATTTCATGTTAAAAAAAAAGTTCATTTCAAAATTGGATGGCAGCAATGTGTCTCCAAAAATGTTTAGACAGGGCCATTTTATCACTGTTTATCTTCCCTGCTTCTCTTAACAACGGTTGCTAGACTCTTGGAAGAGGAATGCTATCCCATAGGATTCTATTTGATCCTAGTTGATGCTTTATCATGTTTTTCATTTCAAGATGCACCAAATGTTTTCAGCCGGTGAAAGGTCTGGAGTGCGAGCAGGCCAGTTAAACATCCAGACTCTTCAGCTATGAAGCCGTGCTGTTGTAATGGATGCAATATGAAGTTTAACAATGTCTTGCTAAAATGCAAGGCCTTCCCTGAAAAAGACATGCTCTGGATTGGAGCATATGTTGCTCTAAGACCTGTATGTACCTTTCAGCACTGATGGTGCCTTTCCAGATGTGCAGCCTGCCAATTCCTTAGGCACCAATGCACCTCCATACCATTCGAGATGCAGGCTTTCAAACTGAGCATTGATAACAAGCTAGGTGGTCCCTCTCCTCATTAGCCCGGAGGACGTGGGTCCATATTTGTTCACTGACCACTTTTCCTCGTTCCAGAGCCCATGCAGTGATCTCCATGACAGACCTGACGGCAGCACTGGGCTCACAAAGACAGGGCCAAAAATCAATATTGATTTTCAGCCAGATTCTCTGAATCCTTTGATGATATTATGTACTGTAGATGATGATGATGTATTTAAAGTCTTTTCAATTTTATGTTGAGGAACATTATTCTGAAGTTGTTCTGGAATTTGAGCTGCAGATTGTGGAAGCCCTACCTAACTTTACTTCTGAGAAACTCTGCCTTCCCGAGAGGCTCTTTGTATACCCAATAATGTTACTGACCTGTTGCCAGTTAACTAAATGAGTTGTAAAATGTTCTTCCAATTGCTGCTTTTTTAGCACCACTTACTTTTCCAGCCTTTTGTTGCCCCTGCTCCAAATATTTTTGAGTTGTGTTGCCGCCATCAAATTCAAAATTAGCCAGCATTTTTCTTAAAGTGGTACATTTTGTCAGTTTAAACATTTGATATTGTGGATGAAATATGGATTTATGACATTTGCAAATCATTGCCTACTGTTTTTATTTACATTTCACACAGCCTGCCAACTTTTTTGGAGCTGGGGTTGTAGTTCAAAAAAGTCAAAGAATGTACTGGATCTTTAAGAACATGAGTAAAATAGGAAGATTTTCACAACATCCTTCACGCGAGTGCAGAATTTATTCCCAATCGGATTGATTTCAGAACACATTACAAAGATTTGTTAGTGCTGTTATTAACAGCTACGCACCTGCTGTAGAAGGTGTAGTTGACCTCTGGAGCCCTGGTCTCATTCCATGTACAGGAAACGTAATTCAGATTCACCATCAAGCAATCCACATCTGTCGAAAACGCGAAAGATTTGAGATCAATAGAAAATAAAACCCAAAATGGTGGTTTGACATACATAAAACCTACACAGGGGCAATACACAGAGGACGGTACACTCAAAGATAAGGAAATGGCAGTACAGTCACGTGCTGAGAAGGGGAATTCTCACAGAACATGCTTAATAAACGAAGCCTCTGCCTTAAGCTGAATTTAATTCACTTTGGTAGCGGTTATTCAACTCTCAAGGCACAACCAACTTCTTAAGTATATAGTGAACGAGAGTCTTTTGGGATATAAAGTAATATGATTTACCAAAAGTAGACCAACTGACTTTTCAGACACTTCTACGCAGGTTAAAAACTGTTCCTACCAATGTTGTGAATTTCCTATAATAATAATAATAATAATAATTAAAAATCATTTTAATAGCTCATCTTTGAATGCGCTTACCAGGAGGTTCTTTGGCAAATACATGTCCAATTAGACAAAGTAGAAGAAGTGATCTTGTCAGCATCATGGTGCGCTGAAACAGGATGTTAAGCCTGCTTCTTTGTAGAAATACTGTTTCTGGGGGTGTGCGTTGTGGTTGGGGGGGGTGGGTGTTCTTTCCTGTCACAGTCTCAGCACCCGCAGTATGATTATATGACTAATATAATAACAATATGACTGATATAATAACGCATACACAGTTTGAAAAGTTTTTCTTTTTTATTAACTGACAAGACGAGGTACAGCTGAGGCCACGTCTGTGTTAACATGTTTTAGTTTTTTGTGGGTGTCTCGTATGTTACAGGTATTATCTAACGGATGTGTTGTAAACGTGATGGCTTCGAGTCTAAGACAGCTGATGCTTTTAACCAAAATGTGACTGAAGAAAACAAAAGAAAATCTTCACCTTGGCAAGTTTGCACAGATGAGATCAGTTTACTTTGATGCTCCTCGTTTGGACAAGTCTGTCAGTTGTTTATAGTAAAGAATCCATACTCTTTTAACAAGCGCAATTAGCTGAAATATTAAGTGTTCATAACACAAGGTGCTGTGATATCCTGTAAGTATCACTTTCAGAGTTTGGGTGGTTTCCTGTCAGAGGAAACTGCTTTCAAAAATATAGACTGAAAAAATGTACGCTGACATGTGAAGTAGCACTTTTAATGTTCTGTAAAATAAATATGTTACAACATGCAGACAAACTTTTACATAATCTTTACTGAATATTTAAAGACATATTTCTGTTTTAAGGCAGCCGGCCTTAGACTACCATCCAAAATGCTATCTGTAATCTTTTCTGATAAAGTAAAAATGTTGCACAAATCAGAATTGCATTGCAAAATTTAGTGTCCATGCACAGCATAAGCAAATCTACAAGCAGTCTTTCACAAATTACCACCCGTTTTTTTTACCAAACGAGTTTATTTGTTATATTTATTTTATCGAGCAGTCAGCTCCCACATCTCAGATGCGTGTTTAACTTAACATTTGCTGACAATCAGCTCATCTTAGCTCATTTCCAGTGAATTGGACAGGGGTTTCTGTGCATGCGTGTGTGGAAACGGCTGTGGTTTTACTCCTATTTTCTGCTCTCGGAGAGAAAATGTAATGTTTTTTGTGCCTGTCTAAGAACTAACTGTCCTATCTCTGTGTAACGGTTGTGATGAAACACAAATGTTCATATAAAATGCTTACTTTAAACGGGATTATCAAGTTTTAAACCAACACACAGAATGTGGGTAAGTGAATATTAGATGAGCATTAATAAACTGGTGTTTCAAAACACAGCTATGTTCCTCTGGTGTTTTTTTTTCTTTTCTTTTCATTTGTCAGATATGAAAGTTAAAATATTCGACCTTTCACTTCGCTGAGGCCTGCGGGTTCAAGGGTAAACCTGCACCAAAGACTCGTGCATGCAGTTTTACCATCGATTTTGACATTTGATTACCAGCTGCAGTATAGTGGCAGGTATTGATTTCACTATGTGTATGTGTGCGTGCATCTGTGTATGCGTGTGTGTGCAGGCGTCTATGTGTCATAATGGCACCCTGTGGTTCTGGTTACACTTACTTTAACTGGAAACTACGAAAAAGGTGATCTGGCCTGTTTTTATATGTCTGTCTATCAAGATAGTAATGTCACCAGTTTTTATGGAACAGTGAGTTTATTTGATGTATTTTGTTGTCAGGATAGTTCTTCTAACTGAACATGTACAAATAAATACAATACAATACAAATTAATACAATGAATGTTCACAAATGAGCTGAACAGTTTTCCTAAAACTTCAAGTTACTGTAATTTATTACACATTAGTCACGATTGCGTGTATAAAACCTACACAACGGGCAATAGACAGACAGCACACTCACAGTGGCAGTACAGTCCCATGCTATGGGGGAAATTCTCACAGGGCATACTTAATAACAGAGGGCTCTGCCTTAAGCTGAATTAATTCAGTTTGATAGTGTTTATTCATATCTCAAGGCACAACTAACTTCTCAAGTATATAGTGAATGAGAATCTTTTGGGATATAAGGCAACGCAATTTAGCACAAGTAGACCAACTGAGTTTACAGACACTTCTACACAGGGGACATTGTTTCTGGTGCTACAGTGAGTGTTTATCAGGACCGTCTAGAGCTTGTAGGAATAAATTACGATTGCGTTTATCACAGTGAAGGAACATGCCAGTGAACACAAGACACACAATCATACGTAGTATTGTATGAAGAAATTATTGGATTTGGGGGATTTAGAGACAACAGGAAAACCATATTGTTTCTCATTGCAGAAAATTACAAACTTAGGTCATGGAACCCAAGAGCTGATGGAGTCAATGACTGCACACTGATTAATAACCAAACATGTATATTGTCTTAAACATGTTTTCAAGAGTCACTTTGTGAGAGCTTTAGATCACCTGTCTTGACCTAAAGCAAAAGAGGTTTATTAAGATGGACTAGATATCTGTGATATTAAGGGTTTTAAAGAGATATTAAAGTCTTCATGAAGTTTATTTATCTAAAATATGTATCTGGTGGTTTAGTTAGCTTTTTTTTTTCCATCAAAGGCCCAGCTCAGATATAACTGATTTAAGTGCCTCAAGCAAATATTAGGGTTTATCTCAATGGGCAGTGTTGTAAACTATTAATCTACACATACTCATTTATCCATAATCTGATCACTACCATCAAGCAGGCGATGTATCAGTATAACAAAGCCCTGATAGTTTAGTTCAGACAAACCTAGTCTTGGTTCAGGTGCTGCTTAATTAGACATCTTCTGCACTTCCTCAGATGAAACTGGGGAGCTGAAAGAGGACAAGGGGATGGACAGATCTTCTGGATCGTTCACATCGATGGAGACAGAGCAGTCGGTTTGGTCGGTGGTGACAGAGGAGGTGGAGCCGTCAGAGTTCGTGCTGTCTGCCTGGGAGTCGTGGTTGTACTCACACACAGGACAGGCGTCCTCATTGTAGTTTGCTTTAAAACTCTCTTTCAGGCCTTTGTTAAACTGAGACCAGTCCTTAAAAAAGAGGGGAAAATGTCACATTGATTACAACTAAATGCACAAACCTGGATATCGGAATCGAATTTGTTCAATGGGTAATTGCTTCCCCAGAGCCGTACACCTTAAATAATCTAAGCACCTGAGTATTTTTTTTTCTATTAATTCTTTTTCCATCTGTTTGTTATTCTATTGGTCCACATCTTGATCCGGAGACCTAAACTGATTGCTAGGACATCTACAGACATTCATAATGCTTGGTGCTTATTTCTTCAGTGCCACCGTAGTCTAATAAATGAGACAACTACTGAACGGACTGTCATGAATCCTGATGTTATCAATCCCATCAAAGCACTGTTATACCCAAGAAATCATCTTACATAGGCACTAACATTTCCTGTTATTCCTCATTTAATTCTTCCAGTATCTTAATTAGTTTTTCTAGGTTTTTACTAGACAAACTCTTGTGTGAATAGGAATTTCAGGGAGAAGACAGGGCTCTTGATGCTACTAACCTCAATGTCATTTAGGAACAGGGATGGCTTGGGAACAGCAGGGATGAGGATGATTCTGATCCTGTATGGGAGGTAGGGACACTTAATCACTTTAAGAACACCTGCGTTCCACGTTGTTCACTGTAACTCTTCAGTACTATAGTTGTACATGGATTGACAGTAAGTGGAACAAACAACTCAGGCAAAGAGCAAAGTAAACAGAGGACACCAGCTTAAAAGGTCAATCAGCAAGGAACAGGCTGGGACAAAAGACAAGAACAGGGAAAAGAATACATTAGGAAAATAAGCTGGAAACTCTGACTACTGGTGTTATAGTAACAACGTGGAAATATTAATGTGAGGACTTGATATTGAAAAAACAGACTGGACATTGGCTTAGGTGAAACTGGGAAAATGTCATGAAGTAAAAACAACCAAGACCATATAATAAAAGATAAAATGACGGAAGAGGAACACTGTTGGTTGAATGGTGATAAAAAGATATGAGATCCCTCACTGTGCTAGCAGGACTTGGTTAGGACATAGCTGCATAATGAAGAGTTACTGGGAGTTGCTACTGGATGCTATACTAGCACTTGAACAAAGACCTCAGCAAAGATGTTTGGGATGGATATGGTAGCAGTGATGCATTTGGACCAAGCAGAGGCCACCCAGTATCATCTTGGGTTCTTAATGCAGAAAAGCATATTTATGTCTTCAGGTGATAAGCCCCATTTCTCTATAAGATATGTGCTGGTAGTCCACTGGTCTATTCACCAGAACACCACCAACAGTGGTTATAGGGCACAAGTTTGGGTCCCAACTGAAGGAACAGGCATACCAGTGGCAATAACAGGGTGCCTCCACCGATGATTCTGGATCACGTGTGTCTGGAAAAGTTTGTGGAGGAACTCCCATGCAAAATACTGGGAGTGGGTTCAGTGTCACAGTCTTGCATTTCTTTTCCTTGTTAATAAGATGCCATTAGTAAACTTTTAAAGTGGCCATATAACAAACATGTAAAGTACTGATACAGTAAGTGAAGAATTCATTCGTAGGTTTTTGTGCAGCTGTACATTGCAATTATAATCCATGACTGTCACAAAAGCACATGGCACACAGGCTGGATCTGTGATCTGATCATAGATCCATCTGATCTGTGAAAGAACCCACCTTTCATGGTGCAGTAACATCATGATCAGTAGGATAAGGGTGATGGCACCCACCACATACAGCACTGGTGTCCACACATTCATTGTCTCACCGGAGTCTGCGAGAAAGAAATAGAGAGAGGTTATCTGCATGATCTTTTACCTTACCAATTATTACTGCAGTTATGCAAAGCCAGTTTACATCCTTTAAGTGGCCATGGCAGTTTCCGACCCAATGATTCCAATATGTCTTGGAAAAAATGACCTGTTACTGGATGTGTGTAGGCACATTTTCTGGTGGACGTACAGATTAACTACAGCTTTTCTTCATGACATATTGAATTTTTATGCTTGCGCAGTTTTACCCGTGGTGTCATTGGATCCCCAGACCACAGGCTCACTCCAGTCACTCCAGAAAAGAGACTCTCCACAGCTGTCGCCTATTCTGTTCCGCACTTGCAGCTCATATCGAGATCTCCTTGAAGGCAAGTTGATGAAGTATTTCTGTGTCCCGGGGATAACTTTAGAATACTGTTAAAGAAGACAGAGTCGAGAAAACATAAAAATAGAAGAGGAGAGACAAAAAGCAAGGACTATTAAAAAAAAAAGAAAAAAAAGAAGAAGGACGTTTTAAAACTTTTGTTTTTGTTTTGTGCGGTGAACTTGCTGACCTCCCAGTTTTTGTTGTTTGTCCTGAAGCGGACCTCACTTTTGACACAGTGTAAGTGAGCAGGAGAAGTGTGGTTCCAGTAAAACCACAGTTCAGAATCCGATCCATTCAGGACAGTCAGGTTGTTCGGTGGGTTTAACTTGACTGGAGACGATACAGACGTGAGACAACATGAGCAAACTTTATATTTTAAAGCCTCTCTTTATGTCAGAACACTAACAGGGATTTTCCTTTCTTGGAGAAGATTTTAGATTTAAGTTACAGTGTAAGTGTCCCTGCTGCAATCATTTCCCCTTGATTACTAGTGATATATTATTTTAAACCCAAAGTTATGTTCCATACCAGGGTATATGCATACCTTGCTGTTTAAGATCATGATTTTTCCTAAATATGCCATTGCCATGTACTTCAGTGTGAAATGTAAAGAATCTATCGTCACTCTCACAAGGCTGGTTACATCCAATGTTCACATTGTTCTCTGACAAATAGTGTGGGCAGCTTTTTGGTTGTTGATAGCCGAACCTGCCGAGAAATACCAAAATAATCATCACACAAATGAATGTTTGCAGTCACGTCCACTTTAGTAATTATCATGACATATATACAATCGCCTTTCTGCTCCCCAGTTTAATCTGTTTGTGTGCTATTCAAGAACATTTTAGTTAGAAAAAGGTTAAAATATCCTTAATTGTTTAAAACAAAATGTAAAAAAGAAAAGGATTTTATTACATCTTTCTCTCAAGTACAACCTGTAGCCTAATTCTTCTCTGTCTGGTGAATTCAGAAGATGTTACAAAGATGTGCTGCTGCTATTATCAGTAATTACGGACCTACTATAGAAGGTGTAGTTGACCTCTGGAATGCCATTCTTGTTCCAGGTACAGGAAACATATTTCAGATTCACCACCAAGCAATCCACATCTGACAAAAAGAGATTTGAGAAAGGTGAAAGCAATAGTGAAGCTTAGATGTATAAAGCCTACGATAAGGGCAATAGACACATAACAGAACAGTCCCACACTCACACACAAGTGGCATCACCATGATGTAAAGGGGAATTCACACAAAATGAGCATTATAAAGGAAGACCCTACCTTAAACCAAATTTAATTCAATTTGACAGTAGTTACTTAAATCTCAAGGGAAAGCCAGTCAGCACTGTTGTACCCATAGCCCTGTTCTAATCGCCATTTTAAGGAGACTGATTAAATACATAATGAACGAGTCATGTGGGATTGAAATCTTAAAAAAAAAAAAGACTCAGTAACTATTCAGACATGTCTACACAGACTGAAACCAATGTAACAGTTTCCTATAATTTTTTAACAACTAATAGATTATATTCAAATTCTCTTACCAGGAGCTTCTATGGCAAACACAGGTACAATAACACAGAGAAGTAGAAGCAGTCTCGCCGGCATTATGGCACACTAAAACAGAATGTTTTCAGTACTGATTCGAGTCTACTTCTACTTCTGTGTCACTTTTTCTCTGACGTAACTGAGGCTATTGTGGTTTGTCATCAGTTCCTCCTCTCAGAACTGGTGTTCGGTCAGTTATGGCTTCCTATGTCAGTTTGTACCATATTTAAAGTTGAGTGGCGTTCCACATGAATTTTTTACAGATTTGTTTTTTCAGTGTTTTTATAACCAGAATTTGATCTTTACCATTTACGATTATGAAATCTTCAGTAAAAAACAGAAAATATACCGGCAGAAAATTCCCACTACATTTTCTGTTTTTTTTGTTTTGTTTTGTTTTTGGTGTGTTGTTGCTGTGTGCTGTTTTTTTCCTCATTAAGTTATAATTCACAAGGACATCTGAATCAGATTTTTGGCTATTACATGCAGTAACCATCTGTTAGCTATCTAAACATTTTACTAAAATAAAGACCCAGTAGAAAAATACTTTTATGGGTATCTAATATCTTACAGGTATCATCTGATAAATGTTAATGCAAAGTCATCTGATGTTTCAGACAAAAAAATGTTACTGAACAAAGTGAAAGAGAAGTGTATTAACCACATAAAGATACATATCTGGCCAACAGTGTGATGACTTGATGAAATGATGTTAACACAGTAGGGCTATTTTCACTTGCATTCAGAGTGAGTGTCAACATTTCATAACAAGAGAATCAAGCTGAAAACTCTAGCTTGGACCTACAGGCTATTTAAGCGCTGCTAAGCTGCTTTGCAACACGTTAGGCTTTGCTGTGAATGCGATTCTGCATGTGTGAGAGAAAAAGTGCTCTGGGAGAGAATGAGTAAACCTGTAACTTTCTCCCTTTAAATAATTTAAGCATTTTTCTGGGCAGATTTGACTTGCTCATCCTTTTGAAAAAATAGATTTGAAAAAAGTAAAATGATAGTAAAGTTTACTTTTTTTTTTAGCAAATAAGTTAGAAAATCGATCTTGCAAGCTCAAGTGTGAGCAGGTCGTGCTGATTTTAAGGTTATAATGGAGTAGTTATACATAAACATAAAATAAACTAAGGCAATATAATATTTAGGCCTAAATATTATAGATATATGATACATAATTTCAGAATATGTCTGTGTTAATATTCATCCCTCCCACTGCAAATGGGAATTAATTAATCTGTCTTTATTCTTTAATGTAAATTCAGTAAAATTTTATAACAAAAATTTCAAACTTCACCCTTCACACCGATAAACATGATGAAGCTTTTATTTTGAAGACCCGGAAATCCTAGTGTTTTGATAACGGCAGTGGAAGAAGCTGTCACCTACCCCAGCTAATTTCTAATCTAATCAGTTCTTTCTCGGCAAAAACCAACACTAATTTACCGACAGATGTAACTGTTTGGACACAGGGCCACAATGGGATTCACACCGAGTCTCTTTCTTGGCGTTAAACCGTCGAAAGCGACGCCGCTGCTACCTTTTCTGCTCACAATCCTGCTCGTCGGCAGCCAAGGCGACGGCAATGCAATGGACAACGTCGCAACTGAGAGGATGGCTGAGGAAAGCCACCGACAGGACAGTGCCAATCTACTGATATTCATAATGCTGTTAACGCTCACCATACTAACCATATGGCTTTTCAAACACCGCCGATTCAGGTTCCTGCATGAAACAGGACTTGCTATGATCTATGGTAAGGACACCTAGCTAACAGTCATTTCAGGCATTTCATTTAACTTAGCTTTAATGCTAGCTGGGTGATTTAACAGGTAAATCTCACGTGTCATGGGTAACATACATCTATTCAGAGGTTTCTTAAGTGATATCCGTAATAAATGATACCTGTACAACTGTAACTAGATAGCAATAAAGTGATATTGGCTGCTGTGGTTATTATATAAGATTGCATTGCTATAATAAATGGCAAATGAGTGGAAATCAGCCCTCATTGTGAATAAAGTAAAAATAATAAAGGCCACCCCTTTAACAACCATTAAGAACCATTCTCCCATTATTGTTGGTTGATTCACAGGGTTAGTTCCACAGGGTTCTGTGCTAGGACCAATTCTGTTTTCACTATACTGTACATGCTTCCCTTGGGCAATATTAATAGAAAGCATTGCATAATTTTCATTGTTATGCAGATGATACCCAGCTTTATCTATCCATGAAGCCTGATGACACACACCAGTTAGTTAAAATGCATAAAGGCCTGGATGACCTCTAATTTCCTGCTTCTAAATTCAGATAAAACTCAAGTTATTGTACTTGGCCCCACAAACCTTAGAAACATGGTGTCTAATCAGATACTTAGTGTGGAGTCATTTTTGACCAGGATATATCCTTCAGTGCACATATTAAACAAATATGTAGGGCTACTTTTTTGAATTTGCACAATATTCCTAAAATTAGAAACATTCTTTCTCAGAGTAATGCTGAAAAATGAATTCATGCATTTATTACTTCTAGGCTGGACTATTGTTTTTCATTATTCTCAGGCTCTCCCAAAAGCTCCATGAATAGCCTTCAGTTGATCCAAAATCATTGTATGGTCGTTACCTTAAAATATAAAGTACCTTGAAGCAACTGGTTGTTGTGATTTGGTGCTATATAAATAAAATTCAATCAAATTGAATTCGGTATACTTAAATACAATCTCAGCCTAAATTCCTCCTCAAGTGATAGTTACTTCAGGTCCTCGGCTGTCTGTTCTGAGCTCACTCCGTCTCTTTTTCTTCCTCTCCAAAGGCCTGCTGGTGGGTGTGATCCTACGGTTTGGCATCCACGCACCCCAAAGCATGAGCGATGTGATCCTCGGCTGCGCTGTTAACGCCAGTCCCGCCACTCTCCTGGTTAACGTCAGCGGACGGTTTTACGAGTACACTCTGAAGGGGGAAGTTGCACAGGGCAAAGATCACCAAGTGCAAGATGATGAGATGCTGAGAAAGGCAAGGGAGCAGATGGTTGGAGGGCTGAGTGGAGGGTTCAAGTGTTTCTTGTTTATGTTTCACTCAGCACTGAAACTGTTCGTGAAGTGAGACATGTGTCATAAAGTGAAGTTTTTTGTCATTAATTTTTTCAATATAGCTGGATTTTTTTTTTCTGTGTATAGTGACAGAAACAATTTAGGTGCAAACTGTGTCACATATACAGTGGTGTGAAAAAGTGTTTGCCCCCTTCCTCATTTCCTGTTTTTTTGCATGTTTGTCACACTTAAGTGTTTCGGAACATCAAACCAATTTAAACAATAGTCAAGGACAACACAAGTAAACACAAAATGCAATTTGTAAATGAAGGTGTTTATTATTAAAGGTGAAAAAAAATCCAAACCATCAGGGCCCTGTGTGAAAAAGTGATTGCCCCCTAAACCTAATAACTGGTTGGGCCACCCTTAGCAGCAACAACTGCAACCAAGCGTTTGCGATAACTTGCAATGAGGCTTTTACAGCGTTCTGGAGGAATTTTGGCCCACTCATCTTTGCAGAATTGTCCTAATTCAGTCACATTAGAGGGTTTTCGAGCATGAACGGCCTTTTTAAGATCATACCACAACATCTCAATAGGATTCAGGTCAGGACTTTGGCTAGGCCACTCCAAAGTCTTCATTTTGTTTTTCTTCAGCCATTCAGTGGTGGACTTGCTGGTGTGTTTAGGATCATTGTCCTGCTGCAGAACCCAAGTTCGTTTCAGCTCGAGTACACGAACAGATGGTCGGACATTCTCCTTCAGGATCTCTTGGTAGACAGCAGAATTCATAGTTCCATTTATCACAGCAAGTCTTCCAGGACCTGACGCAGCAAAACAGCCCCAGACCATCACACTACCACCTCCATATTTTACTGTTGGTATAATGTTCTTTTTCTGAAATGCAGTGTTCCTTTTACGCCAGATGTAATGGGACACACACCTTCCAAAGAGTTCCACTTTTGTCTCATCGGTCCACAGAATGTTTTCCCAAAAGTCTTGGGGATCATCAAGATGTGTTTTGGAAAAATTGAGACGAGCTTTAATGTTCTTTTTGCTCAGCAGTGGTTTTCTCCTTGGAACTCTGCCATGCAGGCCATTTTTGCCCAGTCTTTTTCTGATGGTGGAGGCATGAACGCTGACCTTCACTGAGGCAAGTGAGGCCTGCAGTTCTTTGGACGTTGTTGTGGGGTCTTTTGTGACCTCTTGGATGAGTCGTCGCTGCACCCTTGGGGTAATTTTGGGCGGCCGGCCACTCCTGGGAAGGTTCATCACTGTTCCATGTCTTCGCCATTTGTGGATAATGGCTCTCACTGTGGTTCGCTGGATTCCCAAAGCTTTGGAAATGGCTTTATAACCCTTTCCAGACTGATATATCTCAATTACTTTCTTTCTCAATTGTTCCTGAATTTCTTTGGATCTCAGCATGATGTGTAGCTTTTAAGGATCTTCTGGTGGACCTTACTGTATCAGGCAGCTGCTATTTAAGTGATGTCTTGATTGAGAACAGGTGTGGCAATAATCAGGCCTGGGTGTGGCTAGAGAAATTGAACTCAGGTGTGAAAAACCACAGTTATAGTATGTTTTAACAAGGGGGGCAATCACTTTTTCACACAGGGCCATGATGGTTTGGATTTTTTTTTCACCTTTAATAATAAACACCTTCATTTACAAATTGCATTTTGTGTTTACTTGTGTTGTCCTTGACTATTGTTTAAATTGGTTTGATGTTCCGAAACACTTAAGTGTGACAAACATGCAAAAAAACAGGAAATGAGGAAGGGGGCAAACACTTTTTCACACCACAGTATGAACATCACCTCTGTGTGTAACAGTGATTGGACATTGTCAGTTTGCATAAACAGGAAACAAGCGAAGAAATCACAATTCGCAAGTAAGTGCACGGCTAACCTATATCTTACTGCTGTCCTTAGGTGACCTTTGACCCAGAGGTGTTTTTCAACATTTTGCTGCCTCCCATTATTTTCCATGCAGGTTACAGTCTAAAAAGGGTAAGAGTGTCAAAGTTAGTATCTAAAGAATGTGGCTGTGCAGCACAATGAGAAGTTTAATTATTTTATATTTTAAAATATTTTATACTTTTAATGATTATTAATTTGCCTATAGCCTCTGTTTTAAAATAAACTCATGCCCCTTGTCTTTCTCAGAGACATTTTTTCAGAAACATCGGTTCCATCCTGGCCTATGCGTTCATGGGAACAGTTATATCCTGCTTTGTTATCGGGTATGTCAAGTAAACATCTCTGAAGTGTGCAAAAATATCTTAAGTCATGCAACAATAATAATGATAATAATAACTTTCAAGGAATCCAAGGTTGCTTTACACACAAATGTCAAAGGCCTCAGTGAATAGGTGGCATTTCGGATGTTTTTTTTAAAAAAATGTCCAGCGAGTTGGGAGTGGGGGCCAGCAGCGCTGAAGGTTCTGTTCCCAAAAGACCTTAATATGGTGGGAGGGATGGAGAGTAAGCCTTTATCTGTGGAACAGAGAATCCAGGATGGGATGTAGTGGAGGAGAAGGTCAGAAAATGCTGGGGCGCAAGAGCAAGCAATGGATATAATGAGAATGAGAGGGTGGAGTTCAGGATCCTTTTACTTTAAGGCTCAGATGGGCCACTGTACACAGCACACCTTGCCTCACTTTATGTGGTCAGCTTGTTGAACAGCAGGTGGTACCAGTGTTTTTTTTTTTTCCCTTCATAGGCTGATCATGTATGGCTTTGTGTCCTTCATGAACGTTGTGGGGCAGCTTGGTGGAGATTTTTACTTCACTGACTGCCTCTTCTTTGGGGCCATCGTTTCAGCAACAGACCCTGGTAGGTAGTGCCGTTTTAGCTGTACCCATATCCAGTATTAATAGTAAAGGTAAGCATCTGATTCCTTTTTGGACTATTTGCATTAAAACAGATGGAAACATGGTTTTTATAGTCAGATTTAGGCATCTATTACCTTGTTATTATTCAGATTCCTTATGTTCTTTATTTTCTGTCTCAGTGACGGTTCTTGCCATCTTCAATGAGCTAAAGGTAGACGTGGACCTCTATGCTTTACTGTTTGGGGAGAGTGTCCTCAATGATGCTGTGGCCATTGTCCTCTCCTCGTAAGTATAACTTATACGCCAAAGCCGCAGATCAGCGTTAAAGAACAATTTTTCATGTGCATCATCAACGTGCTTTTTAAGTGTTGTAGGTTGTGTAATTAGTGCAGTGTTTCTGTCTCAAGCTGGAGCCATTTAGGCCCAAGCAATCTAAGCGATATAAATCAGCTGGGAGTTTTGATAAAGTAACAAATTTTCGGTGAAAAATTCGGCTCAGACTTTTGGAACCTGTGAGTTTTATTTGAGCTTTGAAATGAATTTTCATGCAGAAGAAGAACTATTGATTTTGTTCCTGATGCCTACAGTTGGACTCACAATAGGAGCAATTTTTTTTATGGTCATTACAGACAGGATGAACTGTTGCAATTGTAATTGTAATTTCTAGTTCTATGATAATTAGTATAATAATCTGCACTTGAGTGTGGCTAACTGTGGCAAAAAAAAAAGGCTTTTTTTAAATTGTGCATGCACGTGACTGGACATTAATCATACTAACATCAATCCCTGTCATTTCACTGCTTCCCTGTCTCCGCCCAACTGTTTCGTTCATCGCCTCGCCTGTACGTATGTATGCAGTGTTCTCCTCCGCTTGGAAAAGCAGGGTAGGCAGAGTGCTGTAGCTGTGCACTCCACAGGAAATGATGGCCCAGTGTGGCATGATGTGGCCGAGGGGTGGCTGGAAGAAAATCAGACATTGACTCCTCGGTGGGTGGGTGGGTGGGTGGTTTGGTCGGGGGGGGGGGGCTGCTGCGTGGTTTTGCTGTTGTTACTGTAGGTAGCCTTGAACCACCACCTGTTAGGATCATCATTCATTCATTTCCCCCTTTTTCACCTCTGTGACACTGCAGCCCTTTCATAGACATACCTGCTGTTATTTTTGGTTTTCTTTCTGATTTATGGATTTATTTTTTTTATGAAGGTTTTTGAAGTTTCGGTTCATCAAAGGTGTGTGTGTGTGTGTGTGTGTGTGTGTGTGTGTGTGAGTGAGTGAGTGAGTGAGTGAGTATATACACATACAGAGAGAGAGGTCTAGTTAAAATTAAGCATGCAAGACTTTTTCCTTTTTTATGACTGTAAAACCCAACTCCACATATTTGAAGTCTTTGTAGATACTTCTAAAGCATAAACAGATTCATCTAAATGAAATCAGATGACACTTTTGGATTTTTGGATTTGGGTTGCTGCAAATGCAATTTGATGCCTGACATTGTGTTTTGTAAGCATGTGTATTCCCAGTTTCCCCTTTCTTAGGAAGGCCTTTTCTTAGTAAGGTCCTGTTTCCTTTTTTCATCTAAATGCTTTTTGTTTGCGTGCATTCTGTCTTCCCCGCAGCTCCATTGTGGCGTATCAACCTGCAGGTGACAACAGCCACAGCTTCGAGGCCATGGCCATGTTGAAGTCGTTTGGCGTCTCTTTGGGCGTCTTCAGCGGATCTTTTGCTCTTGGCGTGGTTACGGGAGTCGTGACCGCTCTCATATCCTTTCACGTGTTGCTTACTGTTACATAATCTACGTTTGTATTCATAGGTGTGTGGAAAGGTAAATGAATAAC
Source organism: Pterophyllum scalare (assembly GCA_024447675.2). Taxonomy (NCBI): domain Eukaryota; kingdom Metazoa; phylum Chordata; class Actinopteri; order Cichliformes; family Cichlidae; genus Pterophyllum; species Pterophyllum scalare. The sequence goes on along the minus strand of JAMQGT020008975.1, from coordinate 21,748 downwards.
TACATAGGATTCAACACAGTTTCCCTACTTCCAGTGTATTAAAGTTGCTTAAGTTCTTTGTTTCGTTCTTTAACGCTGAGTTTTCCTCACGTCACCAAATTCACTAAGCTGAGAGACTTCCCCTTGCTGGAGACGGCTCTCTTTTTCTGATGTCCTGGAGCACTTTTCTCTTGGCTGAGGCCTGCGGGTTCACAGGTAGGCCTGCACCAATGACTCTTGCATGCAGTTTTAACAATACTGATTTCAGCAGTTGATCAGCAGCTGCAGGGGTTTTTAGGTCCTCTGTGGGGGAGTCTGTGTTATCTTATTTGACAAAAATCGGTGCATTTTTCCGTTATTTCTGAACATTTGATAAGCAAATGTCTGTTCAAGGAACTAAAACCCCAATTAACAAAACTAGTTTAAACATCTGATTTAAGAAGACCTGATCGAGTCTGGCTAAAAACAGCTTTGGGAGCATTAAAAATTTCTCTGTGCAGAAAAAAAACCCTTTCTGATGTATAAGCATGTAATATTTTGCAAAGATGAGTGAGGTCTAAGAACTCATTGGTCTTCACAAGAAGACCTCTACTTTGGACTTTGTGTAATTCGAGGCTTTTGATAAAACATTTATCTTATTTTTGGCATTTGATTTTTTTCCTTTTCTTCCCTTCTAAATATGAACTGTGTCTGTTCATTAAGCACCAACGTTTGTAGCTGATGTTGCAGTCGTCACTTAAAGTTGATGACACAGATGTTGCTATACTAAGAAGACTGTGTCATTCGCATGAAGGCAGTATACCTCATAGAGTGCACGCTTCAAGCCTTATATGGTCTGTTTATACAAGTTTGACACTTTATCTCCTAAACGGAAGATTAGCCAAAGACGTGGGCTTTGTTCACCTTCTCATGGTACCAGTTATCCAGTGTCTCATTGAAGAATTAATTTTAGTCCCTGAAAAGACAAAAACAAACAAACAAACAAACAAACAATAAAAAAAATCACAACAATTTTGATTTAATTTGTCTCTCTGTAGTTTCTTACCCCTCTATCCTGACTGTGGCTCTCAGCTCATCTCTCAGGATAATTCTGGAAATAAATTCCCAGTTTTCTAAAACTGCTAAGTTACCGTGTGCAGTTTCTACAACTACAATTGCTGTGTCTATGATGATGAAGCAACATGTCAGCAAGGTTTTTAAACATTTTGGACCAGCACTCCCCCGTACCAGGAGATTCTACCTTATTGTGCTTCGCTGTGCTACGCTGAGGTGAGATGACTGTGTGGTTTTTCCAGGTGTGGTTGCTGTGCTGTTCTGCGGGATCACGCAGGCTCACTACACCTTCAACAATCTCTCACGGGAGTCTCAGGACAGAACCAAACAGGTGAAATGCAGTCATCCTATCTTTTCTTTTTATTCATTTTTGAGCAGCTTTACTCGCTAACAGCTAGCACTTTTTTCCCCCAGACAAACAATGCAACTTCTAGTCTGACTGCGGTGTTGTTGCATTTAAAAGATCTAATTTACAAAGAGTTAAATCGGGGAAATGAAATGAAATGAAACACTTGGAAGCACAGCGTTTGTGCTTCTTGAGCAATAGTGCAAGTGCTGGTTATATTTTTTGTTAAGTAGCAGAAAGTTCTGAGAAATCCAGCAGCTGACATCATTTATTCACAGAAGCAGAGCGCTGATGGAGCTGATGGCTGCAAACTCCCAGCTCTGCGCCTTCTGTTGAACACAGACGACACAGAGCTGCGCACACACATATCGACTAAATGATAACCAGTGACTGCAATCATACTGGATCACTTCGTGACAGAGCAGGATGGTTGTGGATGGAAGTTTATCACAGTTCTGCGTTTCCGATCAGTTAAATGTGATTTGAAATGCAAGAACATTGTGGTCATCTGACTCAACAGCAGCAATGAGATTGGGAACAAAGATAGACATGTTTCTGTCGTATCTCTAAGATGCAAACTGTGGGGAATGGCATTTGAGTGCTTTTGGGTTTCTGGTTGCGCTATCGCTCGGCCAGTAGTTGGAAAGTGTTTGGAGAAAGCTGGCGTCTTCCGTGCAAACTGCGGTGGACTGCAGCAGTGTGGTAGTGACCAGAACAAGGAGGTATTTGGTGCTGCACTCTTTTTGCAACTGATTTCACTTGAAAACTGCCAGCAACCTCCAGCAACCACTCACCAACTGGTCAGGGAATATACATTTTTCCCTAGCGACCAGAGGTTGCCAGGGGGTTTCCAACTGGTCTCTAGTCCCGTGTGTCTGAGGCTCGCAAGAACACGTGTCCAAAAAATGAGACAAGCTTTTTTGTTGCTGAATGATCTCATCTGAATTCTGGATCCTCCACACTCTTTTAGCATCATCACTTTATGGCATGCAAGAATATTGTGAAAGTTTTAAGTGTTTAAAATAAGAATGCAAAATAGCAGGAAGTGTAGGCACATGCAGAAATGAACTCACATCTGCTTGTCTATTCCCCTTCAGTTGTTTGAACTGCTGAACTTCCTGGCAGAGAACTTCATCTTCTCCTACATGGGTCTGACGCTCTTCTCCTTCCAGTCGCACGTCTTCAACCCTCTCTTCATCATTGGAGCCTTCGTATCCTTTACTCTACTCGCTGTTAAACAAGTCAAGGCTTCTCTATGGCATCAGGATATGTGATGAAGGCCTCTGTTTCATGTGGCTTGCAAACCCTATAGCTATGTTTTGGTATATGATTATGTCATTACAATTGAGCTTTTATTTCATGTTTTTGACGAGCTCAAAAATTACAGCACACGCAAATAGAAATCAACACGTCACAGCTTAGTCAGCGCTGAGTTGGAGTTTGTATCTACCCATGATTGTTTTCCATTCCAGTGTGTTACAGTTTTTGTGTTATGTCCTTGACCTTTCTGTGCTGTGTAGGTGGCAGTGTTTCTGGGCAGGGCTGCAAACATCTACCCTTTGTCCTTCTTCCTCAACCTGGGCCGCAAGAACAAGATCGGATACAACTTTCAGCACGTTATGATGTTTGCAGGTACTTTAGTAAAGGAATTTTCATCAGGCTTGGGCCCCAAACTAAATAAACTACTTATCATCTCATTATGATTAAAAAAACCCCAAAACTGATAAGATAACTTGTAGACCAACAACACCTCATATGTCAGCTTCCGCGTTCTTTTGAAACGGGATAAAAATAGAATTCCCCTACAGGTTTATAAGCAGAATTGTTTTTGCATTCAATCCCACAGCTCACTGCCAGTTAAACATGTCAACAGTTCTCTACGTACACTCTGAAAACTTATATAGAAGCAGTCAGAGAAGCAAAAAGCACCCACGCCTTTGCACAGCGCTCATGCTTGCCAGCAAATAACTGAAGTAGTTAAGCCAAGAACAGGAGGCATTTATTAACTTTTGTTAAGTTAATAATAAATGAAAATAAAAACACCTTGCCTCACTTTATAGTGCACAAAGGAAGAAAGTAGCAGAGAGGAACGCCAGTGAAATTCAGTGACTTGTAGAGCTATTATAGTTAATATCCATGAGTTTTGGTTTGAATACAGTTTAGTTTCAGTTGGACGGGCAAGGCTGAGATGGTTTGGACATGTGCAGAGGAGGGATCATATATATGGAGGAAAAGAGGAAGACCACAGAGAAGATTCATAGATGTAGTGAAGGAGGACATGCAGAGGGTTGGTGTGACACAGGATGACACTGGGGATAGGGCAAGATGGAGGCAGATGATCCGCTGCGGTGACTAATAAAGGGAGCAGCCGAAAGAAGAAGTCTCAGTTAGATTCCAGAGTGGGTGCACAATTTCGCTTTTATCGTCTAAAAAAAAAAAAATCCAGTTAAAGTTTCATTTTCATTAGTCTCAGTGTGAGTTTAGTACTTTATTAGCATAATATGGGTGAGTGTAAGAAAGTAAGCAATACATTTGACACACAGTCACAGAGTCCCCAGCCTCTGTAATTAAATGCGCCAAAGCCGTCTCAGACTGGTTGTGTTGACAAAATTGACAAAGACTGAAACTAAAGGCAACCTTTTTGTACTTGGTTTTAGTTTACTTTTAGTTAACTATAATAACCTTGGGCACCTACATATCTGGAGCACTGAAATGTCCACTTTCACCCAATTAGCAGCTACACATTGTTTTATATGTGGATAAGGCACTTTGTTTTTCCAGTTTTTTTCATGCTACAGAGGACCTGTATTCATTTCCTGGAGTCTTAACCTAAACCTGATCTTGCACAGCCTTCCCAGAATGACTTGCAATAGAGGGACCTGCTTTCTTATTTGGTCATTCCAAGAATGATCACAGCACTGTGACTGTGCAAAGATACATGTATACATATATACCCACAGCATGAGCCGTAAATAATGGAAGTAAACAAACTTTTTCTCCAGTTCATGTTTGATCTTCCACCCCCTCTAGGTCTGCGTGGGGCCATGACCTTTGCACTGTCCATCCGCGACACAGCGACTTACGCCCGCCAGATGATGTTTTCAACCACGCTCTTAATAGTTTTTTTCACTGTCTGGATCTGTGGTGGTGGCACCACACCCATGCTGTCTTTCATGAGCATACCGTGAGTCTGCATGCATTTATCTCACCGTTTGTGCTGCATCGCCTCGGGTGAACTTTGTCAAAATACGACTTGTCTTTTTCAGGGTGGGTGTGGACTCTGATCAAGAAAACACTGTGAGTAATTAGAACAAACTTTAGTTTTTGAGTGCTCTATTAATTAGTCTAGTCTTAGGAAGAAAGAAAAATGTACAGTATCTCATTAACAACCCTCCGCTAACAGAATTCAGGTGCGTTGGATGGGTCACAGCGGCGGAGCACCAAACACGAGAGCGCCTGGCCTTTTAGGATATGGTATAACTTTGACCGCAAGTATCCTTTGAGCCCCGAGTCTGAAATCTTGAATCATAATTTTAGATGGTGATTTCAGCTCTGAACACTAGAGGGTGCTTTTTACAAACTTCAAGACCAATACAACAAGACAGGAGGTTTACAGGTAGTGACAATATATACTGTGTTTTACCATGTTGTATATTTATTTTTTCACAAAGTTGTTTTTAAAATGGTAAACCTTTGTATTTCAGCTTAAAACGTAGTAGTAGTAAATCATGAAAATGTGTTTATTTTCACAGTAATATTATGAAACATTAATAAGAGTATTCTTTTAGTTGCTGTGGCTGAAAGCCAGGTTGAGTCAGAATTGTTGCAACTAGACAAGAGTGCTGAAAGGTTTGTTAAATTGTGCAGTCCTTGACATAAGCTTGTTCACTAGCTACCTGAAACCCCTCCTGACCCACAGCGGTCCGCCTCTCACTGCTACTCTGCCTGCTTGTTGTGGACCTTTGGCTCGATGCCTCACCAGCCCACAGGCCTATGAGGTTTGGATATGAGACTAACAATAACAAAAAAAATGTGACTTCTTCAAATTTACAGTACTGTGTAGAAGTCTTGAGCCACCTTGCATTTATTTATCATAAATTCCTAAGAGTCAGGCTTTCTTGTCATTTTTTTGAAGTGGTCTTGAGCACTATTTCTCCAGGCTTTCTGAAGGCCTTTCAAAGGTTTTCTTTGGACATTGGCTGCTTTTTCACTCATTTTCAGTCCTTGTTCCTGACATTTTCAAAGGAATCATTTTTGTTTGTTTGTTGGTTAGGCCACTTAACACTGACCTATGAATTACTATTGAAGTGTAAACATGCACCTAACTCAAGGGATGAACCAGTGTTGTGTTTACACATAACTAACAACTTAGCTAACTAACTTTAAGTCGTATCTTTAGGCACTTTGTTATTAGCAGCCTGTCTCAAAACACATAATTTGTTCCCATTTAGTTTAATCTGTGGAAAAAGCCAAAGATAGCACAGTCTGACAGGCATAAAATAATATGTCCTCACCTTAAAAAATTAAAAAAGAAACTTGAAAGAGGAGGATCAGGAAAGTCATGTCCGTAGCAAATTGGAAAAAAGAAACTGACATAGGACCTGAGAGATGAACCTGTCAAGAAGCCATTCTTGAGGAAGGGAAACGGAGAGAAAAGGCCGAGGTATGCCACATTACACAAGAACTGGACTGAAAAGCAGGTCTGATGGAGTGATGAATCCAAATCTGAAATTTTGGGTTCAGATTGTCGTCAGTATGTACAGAGAAGGTCAGGAGAGTCCACAGCCGTTTGCAAAATGCAGTGGAGTTTGTGTTGGCTGTTTGATTCGGGGCTGCGTTTCAGCCAGTGGTGTCAGAGAGCTTGTTAAAATTGATGGAATTATGAATGCAGAAAAGTACCATCAGATTTCGATCCACCATGCAATACTGTCTGGAAAGCATCTGATTAACAACAGCTTCATTTTGATGATCACAAACACACTGCGATGCAGTAAAAGCATATCTGGATCGAAAAAACACACAAGGGAACACTGTCCAGAGCCCAGCCTTCAACATAATTGAAAGAGTTTGGGATCATCTACACAGAGAACAGAACAAACAGCAGCAAACATCCAAAGAAGAGCTTTGAATGTCCTTCAAGAAGCCTGGAGAACTATTCCTGAAGACTACAGCTTGCCTAGGAGAGTTCAGACTGTGCTGAAGAATAGAGGTGCTCATACCAAATACTGACTTTTAAGCTTCTTACAATTTTGCAGACTGTTTTTGCCTGATATACTATATTTCCATCTTTGCTTGCACATGAATCAGTAAATCGCTGCACCTGTTTTCCACAGAAATAAAGTGAGACTCAACTTTTGCACAGTACTGTACATGGATATTTACTCATACTGATAAAATCTAATTCTTGATTTTGATATTGTTAAGAATCTTTATTAAGTCATGGTTAAATTATTATTCTTGTTTTCTTTTTTCTCCTTTACCTGCATTCATGTTCATCTCTCCACCCTCACCAGAATGAAGGTCAGCTCCACGACGATGACTCTGACTTCATCCTGAATGATGCCAGCGTGAGCTCCATGTACGCTGATGTCACCGTCAGCACGGACGCCTCCGGATCCCGCACCATCAACCCCAAGCGCTCGTCCAGCGCCGGAGGTGGAGGCTCTTTCGATGAAGGTCTGGATCACGAGCTCTCCCTGGCAGAGCATGAAGTGGCGATCCGGGGCACGCGCCTGGTCTTGCCCATGGATGACCCCGCGGAAGCCCCGACTACTGTCACCCTGCCGCCGCCACCCTCCCCGCCGCGTTCTGAACCTCGCAGGCACAGATTGTAAGAAGGCTGGCACTGTCAGGATGCAGTTTGTTTTCAAATTAAAGAAAAAAAACACACACACACACAAATGATCAAATTAATGACACAGTAACACAATAAATATTAATTCATTTGGATTTTCAAAAAAACGCAAATGCTTTTATGATAGGAGTCTCATGTAGATTGGACCGCCACTCTAACATGCAGTTTTAAAATCATTTCAGGTTGATTTAAGTCGCCATTTTAGGGGATTATTGTGACATTGAATGTGATTACACGCGAGTGGAGTTTAAATCGAGAGGCTTTCCTCTTGTGTTTGTCCTACAACGGTGATATAACTGCTCTCTAAACCCGGCTGTATATGCAGTTCAGATCACAATCACTCTGAAACAATGCTCTGGTACCATTCATAACATTCAGGGATGTTAAAGCCCATTTATACTACAGTTCGGTAACGAATCCCACTAACATATCCACAGACTGGTTCCACTAGTCATTTTTCTCTGCGTCCTCTGCACAAAGAGGAGATTGGGAGATTATCAAAGGAGGAAGCACAAAAACCTGAGTGGAGCCAGCAGGCAGGTACTGATAAAAAAAAAAATTTAAAAAAAAAGAACAAACTGCTTCCACAACAGGGCCCAGGAGCGTCTCCTCTGTCTTTGATTTTAGCACTGCCTCTTAATCAGTCCGTTTACTGTTTGATTTATTTATGTAACTTTGATTTATTAACACAAAATGATTTATTTATATACTGATTTATTTAGTTTATTTATTATTTATTTATTTTTTGTGATATTTCTGACTGCTTCTTGGTGTAAGGTTCTTTTTTTTGGGGTGTGTGTGTGTGTAATAAAAGCACTGTAGTTTTCCTCACAGGGTACGTTAAACAATAAGGATGTTAAGATGGAGGTGGTTATTCATTCCTGGGCTGTATGCATGTTATAAAAAAAGTCTCCTTTCTGTACTGTAGCAGATACTTTGACCTTCTATTTGGAAACTAGAGCTTCCCTGTGTGTGTATTTTACATTTAAGTGTGTGCGTGAGTGTGTGTGGGTGTATGCGTGTGTGTGTGTGCAGCAGTCTGGCCAAGTCTACTGAGATGGTTTTTAGGGCTTATAATAGTTTCTGGATTTTCTGCCTCCATCTGATTGAATCTTTTTTTTTTTTAACTGCTACATTTATGTGTTTCTGATGTTTCATCAAAGATAACTGATGGCTGGCTGAACTGTTATGAATTAAAAGTGCCTATTCAGAAACTCATTCACTCAATATAGATTTGTACATATTTTGATTTGCTAATGTGCTGTAAGATGATCTTTTGTATGACACGAAACTTTTTGATCGATTAGGCCGTTCGTTGACTGCCTGTGGCTTAACTGTCTCTACATTCGTTCGTGGAGAGCCCGAAAGAGTGCAAATCAAAATGTTGTGGTTACGTAATAGAAAGAGACACACATTTTGTCAGTTGTAATCGTTGTGTGAGCAGACTTACCTATGTGAAATGTATCAAAAATGTACGCGACGTTTGAAAATGAATTGATGGCGAGTGGAGTTTGAGTGTTGAGGGGACGGTACTCGGACTCGAGGACGGTGTTGTCGGCCTTTATTGGAAATCGGGCTCATCAGACGTGTTCTGATGTCTCAGATAATTGACACCCTTGTTTATTTGTTTAATGCTTACCAGGCCTGCCTCACAAAGCCACAACTATTTTTATGACTGAAGAGGATATTGGTGAAAATTACATAACAAAAAAAAAAAAAATGGTTTTAATTGTGCCGAGCTGCAAGCATGTTGCTTTTGGTCTTCGAGCAGTGTTTAGGTTTGAGATTCTTACAGGAACGTGGACACGTGCCTCTGTGAATATTTGAACCATAAAAATTTGCTTTTATCTGTTGGTATGTTAGAATAATAATAATAAAATATGTAATGTAGTAAGAATAACCACACTTAAAACTAAAGATCTGAAAAGTTTCATGATGTTTCTGCTGCTTGTAGAAACTATGTGTGAAAGTTTCACCTGCAATATGTTGATAAGTGAATGTTTTTAAAATGTTGGGGATCATAATTTCAGATTCAATTAATTCTCCCTGTTTAGTCCTGAAGTTAACAGTGTTTCTTCAGTCTGACAACTTGTGAGTCTACTGAAAGTAAATAAAAGTACTTTTTGAAATGGAATGGGTTTTTCTCTTAGTTTATACCTGGCAAACTTCATCTGAGCGCGCACACACACACACACACACACACACACACGAAAAAGAACGTTTTGACATAACTGCAGTCTGTGATAAGCTAAGTACACGCTGTGATTCAGTAGCTTGTAGAACCACCTTTAGTAGCAGTAACTTGAAGTAGTTATTTTCAGTTTCTCACATGACTGTGAAGGAATTTTGGTCCACTCTTATTTACAACAAAGCATCAGTTCATTGAGGATTGCAGGTGTTTGTTCATGCACTGTTTAGCTCCCACCACAGCATTTCAGGCTGAGGTCTGGACTTTGACTGGACCACTGCAACAGCGTCTTTCTTTTTCAGCTATTCTGTAGATTTGCTGCTGTGATCATTGTCCTGTTATATAACCCAATTTAGCTTTTAGCCTCAGCTGTCAGACAGATGGCCTCACATTTGACTCTAGAATACTTTGGTATACAGAAGAGTTCAAGTTGAATCAATCACCCTGCGTGTGCTTTAAATCTCAGGGCTCTTCTGTCATTCTCCCTTTCAGACTCTCATTCATGCAAACCACCTCCTTCTCATCTCTGCCTCACCTGAGTCACGAGGCTCAGGGTGGGTAACCCTAGGGCTTGAGTTAGTAGGGTTCTTTAGTAATCTTCCAAATTGTCATCTATGGTATTGGTCATAGATGAGAATGTGGAATTTTCAATCCCAATCTACCCTAAAATCACAATCTAATGTTGGCCATAGATTGAAATTTGGTTTATGGCAGGGTTACAGGCCTAAAATTCTGGGTGGTGGGCCTCTGGTGTGCCGAGGAAAGTGTCTGTGAAGTTTGGTCCGTTTTGGATAGATATCTATGTTGACCTTAGGGGTCAAACTTGGAATGTGTTTTTGGAAAGTTGGAAATAAGTGAAAAGGTGCCAAGGGTTGGTCAGAGGTGAAAACTAATGGCTCCTCTCCCTTATTTGAGGGGTGCTGAACACACTGGACCCTTCTAAAGGGCCCCACCATGCAAATGATGGGAAATTGGAAGATTCCAGAGTCCCATCCAAACCCACTGAAATTACTCTCTCACACACACACACAGCTCGAGCTTTAATTTTTGAGTTTATAGTTTAGACCAAGCTCAAAATAAAAATCTATGAATCTCTCCCACAGGTGTGTGTCCGCCATCACTGTGGTTGTTTATAAGGTAAGTGGCTGAGAGGAGAAGGGGGACAGGACAGCGCTGTGTGTCTGTGTGTGTGAGAAGAAGGAGTGAGGGTGTGAGAGCAGAGGCAGTAAGCCAGGTTCAGTCCTTCATGCTTGTACAGTTTTGGCGTGGTTATGACCACCAGTAAGTACCGAGTTATGAATTAAAGACAACTTTTGCTGGGAATCTCTTGCCTATCCTTTCAACGTCCTGACTGACGGTGCCACATCAAGACTGATACAGACGCACATGGCCTTAAATTAAAAACTTTTGCAGGTTCTCGCAAAATCTTTGTTTTTCCCCTTCCTTGTGGGTTTCTGTAATAAAATAAATGCCAAAGAAACAGAGAAAAGGTGCGTAATTATATCTTGCTGCCAGGTCTCAGGTTTTGTTAAGATAAGCCAGAAAGTTAGTCCTTAAAGGGCAAGCTGAAATGGGATAATTTACAACATTGTAACATTTTGATCTCTACAGTGGGTTTAAATAGTTTTTACATATCTGAAACCAAGTTTTTGAAAGTGCTTACAAAATCTGTGTAGTGTGGCCATGTAGTACCTGTTCATCACTGTCTTTTTAAATTTAATGTTCAGCGGGCAAAGAGACTTCATGACTTATATATTATTTTCAGGTATGATGTGAAAAGTGCAAATGGGGAAATTTGTCCTTGTTTTTATTTTTCGTATACAAGTTGCATAAGTTCATTAGCCAAGGAGTATTTGAAATAAAGATCTCTACTGTGCAAAATCTTTTTTACGGCATCTCTGTGAACTAGGCAGTGGGTGTTTTAATGTTGCATCTCTCTCTCGCTGTATATTATACGCTGTATATATATATATATATATATATATATATATATATATATATATATATATATATATATATATATATATATATATATATATATATATTAAAGGAAGATTCATTTGGTGTTCAGCTTAATCTGTTTCTGTAAAGGACCTATTTTGAAGCTAAAATTAATCAATATATATTGAATGATCTCTTGTTCCACTTTTAGTGGAAAAAATAAAATCCTGGTTTGGAGAGATTTTGCTGACACCTGATCTCATATTTATAAAATGTTTGTAACCATTATTTGACCAGGTTGTGGAATTGAACTTAGTCTCTTTATTTAACATTACACTATTTTTATTTAATTATGATTTAAATATAATGAGGACGCACACACTTTATGAAAGACTGCTAAATGGGCGTCATAGTTGCTTTTATTTTGAAAAGCCATTCTTCTTGACCGTTGACTCTTATTTTGAAGGCTGGCGCTCAGCGCCCGGGTCTGAGGCTGGTGACTGGGTCGAGTCGATGCAGCCACAGACTGCAGTGTTTATAACACGTGAGGCTGTCGCTGAAGCGGAGTTCCGTTGCTTCGAGAGAGCCGCTCATCCACCGCTGCAGACCTCACTCTGATCCCGGTAAGCCGGCTGCTGAGCACCGCTGTTTATTAACCTTCTGTTTCTCATAAAGCTTGATTTTACTGAACAGCTGCTGCGGGGTTGTTTTGTAGTTTGCACTGCAGTATTCAAGTTATTGGTCTCTATATTTAGAAGTGGATCTTTTGTAAGTCCATTGTAAAGATGTAACCATTGCAGACTTTTATGTTTATTTATTTATTTATTTATTTTTTAAATAAGCAAATAAAAAGCAAACTCAGAGAAGATTGCGTTTTGGTTCCCGGAGCTCTCTTCCTCTCTTACACTTGCTATGATTTTATTCACACATAATCTGCAAAGCAGCATTTTGATATCCGGAGAGGAAACTGGGCTGAAAGTTGTCCGGGGCGTTGGCTATGTGTCTGTGTAATGTGTGTGTCTGTGTAATGTGTGTGTGTGCGTCTGTGAGCTACAGTTTCATGCTGACTTGTGAAAGCCTGGGCTGCTCCTGAAATCTGTTTCCAGTTAGGAAGTCTGATTTTTTTTCATCCAATGATGGAACCACTGAGGCCAAAAAATGCTTCTCAGAGGTCAATTAAAATTCTTGTACTGCTATTTTTCACTCTCCAATGTTTGTGGGTGTATGTGTAGCCATGTAATTGATGCATATGACTACCAGCTGAATTCTGGCTCTCCAGAATTCTTACTGGTCTTGGGGTGTTGATAGTTTAGCATCTAACCAGAAGTGCAATAAACAGTAGTTAAACAATAGTAGAATATAGTACATATACATGTGAGTATGTTAATGTGAATATATTGAGGTATATTAGACATAATATACAGATGTAATATAGAATTATTATGGGCATGATATACAGTTGAAATATAAAATATAAAGTGCTATACATATGGAATAATTTACAATTTAAATCTCAATATAAAATGGACATATTTATATATGCATGTATAAACAAGATATGCTGAATGAGTAGAAACTACTACGATAATATACAATTATACAATTATACAGTTATGTACCATGTAACAAGTGATGTAAATGAATGTAGTGCAGTCAATGTCCAGAATATAAGTGAATGTTAACGGTGGACAGAGTTCAGTAAGGAGACAGCTCTGGGGGAAAAAGAGCCGTTCCTCAGTCTGGTTGTCCTGGTCCGGAGGCTCCTAAAGCGCCTGCCAGAGGGCAAAGTGACAAAAAGTCTCTGGGCAGGGTGGGAGGAGTCCTTACGAATACTGCGAGCACGCCGCAGAAAACACTTCGTCTGTATGTCCTCAACTGATGGAAGGGAAGTCCCTGGGATCTTCTGGGCTAACAGATGTATATAAATACATTATGCAGCCTTCAGTCATAAAAAGAAACCTGATCACTGATAAGTAGTCAAATATGTCACAATGTTCTGCTGGATATTGGGAAATAATGCCTTTTGTTGCTGGATGATGGAGTACTCCCTCGTGAGCAAACACACAGACAGTGTGTAAAATCAAATCTGACCTTTTACTGTCTGACACACACACACACACACACACACACACACACACACACACACACACACACACACACCAGAGGACTGCAGGGAATTTTCAGTTGTAGTCTGAGACATGTTAAAGAAATTACAGTGAGCTCAGTCCCATTAAAGACGTCCCAGCCTCATAAAACTTTATACCGCTGATCCTGCTTCTCGTCGTAGTAACTCCCTGTTTTGTTTCGCCTGTTGTGATTTTAATAGGATTTAATGTAAACAGGTTGCCGACACTGTGATTTTCTCTTTTTATTAATCCCCCAACAGTGAAGTGAATGCCTGGGTAGAGTTTTTAATAGAGATTTTTGATGGACGTCTGCAGCTTTAGGATTCCGAAACCTTCCAGTGTGTGCTCCTTTTGTCCTGCAGCCAGTAAAACCTGTTGTGTTGTGTTTTGGTGTGCTGACATTCATCAGGCAAAGTAGAAATCTCTCTCTGTGTGTCATGCAAATGAAAAACGACGCTTTATTAGATACTTTTCAGCTGTTTGTTAACACAAATATCTAATCAGCCAATCACACGGCAGCAGCTCAGTGCATTTAGGCATGTAGACACGGCCAAGACAGTGGCTCAAATAATCACTTGTTACAAACAAGTTATGCAGAAGAGCATCTCTGAATGCACAACATGTCGAACCTTGAAGCAGCAGATGGCCACACTGGGTGCCACTCCTGTCAGCAAAGAACAGGAAGCTGCGGGCACAATTTGCACTGGATCACCAAATTGGACAGCCATCTTAAACTGCTTTATTGAACATGGCAATGAGTTCATTGTCCTCAAATGGCCTCAACTATCACCTGATCTCAATCCAGCAGTTCACTTTTGGAATGTGGTCAAATTTGAGATTCATATGTTGGATGTGCAGCCAAACAACCTGCAGCTACTGTGCCAATATGGACCAAAATCTCTGAAGAATGTTTCCAGCACCTTGTTGAATCTATGCCACAAAGAATTAAGGGGGTCCAAACTAGAAATAGTGAGGTGCTTAGCTTTAAAGACTGCAAACAGGGAATAAATAACTAGTCTGGATCTTCTGCTTTCAGCTGCTCCTTTTAAGGGTTGCCACAGCGGATCATCATCTGTTGAAGAAGGAAAAAAAACAAACTCAACCATCATTCCCTCAGAAGCTAACTAATCACTGCACAGTTGTTAAAGCCAATAAGCAAGTGTTAAATTATTACTCTTAAAATTTAAGAGTAATAATTTTGTTATCACAGCAATTCAGTTTAATTCAGTTTTATTTATATAGCATCAAATCACAACAACAGTCACCTCAAGGTGCTTTACATTGTAAAGACCCTACAATAATAGAGAGAAAACCCAACAATGAAAACAACCCTGTATGAGCAATCACTTGGCCACAGTGGGAAGGAAAAACTCCCCTTTAACAGGAAGAAACCTCCAGCAGAACCAGGCTCAGGGAGGGGCAGTCATCTGCCGTGACAGGTTGGGGGTGAGAAGACAGAGACAGGACAAAAGACACACTGTGGAAGAGAGCCAGAGATTAATAATAACTAATGATTAAATGCAGAGTGGGGTATAAACATACAAAGAGCAAAAATAGGTGTGTAAAGAAGAAACACAGTGCATCATGGGAAGCCCCCAGCAGCCTAGGCCTATTGCAGCGTAACTAAGGGAGGGTTCAGGGTCACCGGATCCAGCCCTAACTATAAGCTTTATCAAAAAGGAAAGGTTTAAGCCTAATCTTAAAAATAGAGAGGGTGTCTGTCTCCCAAATCCAAGCTGGGAGCTGGTTCCACAGAAACGGGACCTGAAAGCTGAAGGCTCTGCCTCCCATTCTACTCTTAAGTATCCTAGGAACCACAAGTAAGCCAGCAGTCTGAGAGCGAAGTGCTCTATGAGGTCTTTAAGATAAGATGGGGCCTGATTATTCAAGACCTTGTATGTGATGAGAAGAATTTTAAATTGTATTCTTGATCTAACAAGGAGCCACTGGAGAGAAGCCAATATGGGAGAAATATGCTCTCTCTCTCATCAGTATTTTTGCTGCAGCATTATGGATCAGCTGAAGGCTTTTCAGGGAGTTTTTTAGAACAAAATGGCTCAGGTAATGTGAGGAGTTACAGGAATAAAAAATCTGGAAGAATGGTTAGAAACTGAGATTTGCAGGGATTTCTTTGGTTGGAGATTTATGAGGGGAGACTTGGAGGCAGAAGAACCCTTGAGACATCATGAGATAATTTTAATTTTTTACCATTAACTTGGAAGTCCTCCCAGTAGTCCTCCCAGCAGGACCGCTCTGGTGCCAAAGTGGTGAGGGTTCTTACTGTCACACACACACATGGAAAATGTCATGGACATTCATGGAAACTGGTCAAACATCTGTTAGCTTCTCCCACCTCAGTTACTGAATGGAGAAATGAGTGCAGAAAATGGAGTGTGTAACTCAAGACAAAGCGAGGTAGGTTAAGTAGAGCTAAACAGAAGCTTCTGCTAAAGCCATCATGTCTGTCTCGTAGTAGCAGGACATGCTGTTTCTTCAAACTCACTCAGCTCTGTTGTATTAGCTTTATCCCACTGTCTGGAATGTAGCTCATCCGGGCCAGATAAAACAGTTAGTCCATTTTTTCCTTTGTGGCCCACACTAGAATACAAATGTTTAGCTGAACTCACTGCCCAGTTTTAAATACAAATGTGTTTATTTTGCAGACAGTATGATTGGAATCAGGGGTGGGGGCACTCCCACTGTGATGTTGTTGGGCCATGATAAGGCTATACTGTGATCCTTAAAGGTACTCTAAGAAATATTTTTCTCGGTGAACATAGCAGCAGGAACACATAGGATTCCAAATGAATGCAATGTGGTATCTCTTAAATGTGTCAACGCTCTGAAAGGTAGATAAAAGCATTTTCTTTTGCAAGAGAAACTGCCTAGATAACAATATATGGTAATATGGTCAGTCCAAGGTCGTAGCATACACATGTAGTTTGTGAACATTTCACCCTCATGAGGGCAGCTTCTGGTCATGGTGATGCGATGCATTCCTTTGGTCTGTTGATGTTTTTGTTGGTTTAGACATGGTCAAACCTCTTTCTTACAGACTTTCCAAAGAATTCTACCTGTGAACAGCCAGCTGTTTCCTCGCGCTGAAAGATGTTTTAGAAGCAATCACCTAACTGATAAGGAGAACAATCATATCTATCTTCGTTTAGTCAGCCAGAGACTTTGCACCCATTAAATTTGACCAGGGAACACAAGGCCCTTCAGATAGTTCAAATCAGATAGCTATAGGGAACTTCTAAGTTTTTTTTGTTTTTTTGTTTGTCACAGTAAGGGTTTTAATTATCTTTTAATCATCTTTAGATTATTTTGTAACTGTTGTTTTGCAGAATGGTTGCTAACTGTGGTTGTCCATACATAGCAGTGTTAGGTATGGATAACCTCAACTCTCTCCATGAAAATGAAGAAACTTGTAATACATGACTAAGAACTTCTGAATTTCCATATTTCCATATTTGACTGCAGTGGTCAGATTCCAAATATTAGTGTTTGCATGTTACCATGTGCTGTCATTAGCAGTTATTGTTTTTGTTAAAATAGCACACCGGAAAAGGACACAATTTGTTTTTGTAAACTTTAATTAGTATAAATAATGCCTCAGCTACTTTGTGAGAATGTGAACGCTCTTTACTTACTTTAAGTAATTAACCATTTGGGGCCGCACTCACACAGGCCAGAGAGACCAGTTGGCAACTTCCTTGCAACCACCAGTTGCTAGGGAAAAGTGTGTATTGCCCAACCAGTTGGTGAGTTGTTTCTGGCAGTTTCCAGGTGAACTGGTTGCAAAGAGGTGTACAGTGTTGCACTAAAAACCCCTTTGTGATTGCTCTGGTCACTAGAAGACTGCCCCCAGCTGCCTGTAGTTTGCATAGTAGACACCGACTTGTCTGCAAACACTTGCCAACTGCTTGCAGAGCAGTAGTGAAACTGTGAAAAGAATGATGGAAACTGGGAATGGAGACAGATCGTCTTCGTAGTAAATGTTGCGCAACTCGAAATGTGTTGGTTGCAGCACAACTTTTCACTTTGAGGGTAAAAGTTCTCAGTTTCTGGTTTCCGGTTTCAACAAGCAACCACGGTAATCTGCTAGTGACCAAAGCTGTGACAAGGAGGTTTTTGGTGCAGAATTCTCTTTGAGACTGATTTCACCCAGTGACAGCCAGCAGCCTACACCAACCAACTGCCAACCAGTTGGGAAATATACATTTTTCCCTAACGACTTGTGGTTGTCAGGGGGTTGCTGACCAGTCTCTAAGCTTGTGTGACTGAGATCATAACTAGCTAATCTGCTATAATGTTGCTGTTATATATGAAAGTGAAGGTAGTTAAGTGTTAAAACATGCGCTTATACATGTCTTTAATCTTGATTTTTACAGCGCCAGTTTCTCTTGCCGTCTTTCTAGGTTAATGCTGCCGGTGTCAGCCTACGACATTCTTGCAAAATACATTAGTAATCTCAACAGTTCCACTTCCTGGTTATGCTCAGGTTAACACATTTATTCTCTAAGTGAATTTGTATGATGAATTCAAATGTGATGCCCCTGTAGGCGGTTATTTGTGAGGACTAACAAAGCACCACAACGATGTGAGACACACTGGTTTACCAGTTACCCAACTTTTTATCATATTAAGTCAATCATTAATTTACAAAACATTTGGACTTCCACATTTTAAAGGTCTCAACTTTCTCAACAGTCGCAGCATCATTAAGTCATCATTTATGCCTCGCCCTGACATTTAAACAATGAGTGACCCCTTATCAACCCTGAGGTTTTTCCTGAAGTGCAATCAGGGAAAGCCTAATTTTTAAATCCAAGTTTTTGGTTATCTAATTTGTTATCTATTCATCACTAAAATCTGCAAACCAATGCAACAATAGATGGAAATGGGAATAGCAGGCACGTTAATTTAACAGCGCTATCTGCAGGGTGCAGAGAAGTACAAGAGTAATATTTTGAACACTCACTGTTCCAGTACTCTTTCAATTTTTAAACCAGCAAGAAGTCCTATTAGGAAACGTTTTCCACCGGCTGCCGTGCACAGTCAGTGATTAAAGAGAGTTTTCAAAGAAAAGTCAGCCCTGAGGTCACACCTGCAGCACACACTGAGTGACGTAAGTTGAGCCATCGTTTATGGAAACATGAATCTGCATTAATGACATACGGCTCTAACACAGCCTGTATGGGCCAGCACATTAATAGTTCACATGTGTGCGTGTGTGCGTAGCTGGGCTATGCCAGCTTCACCATTCTGATGGAGACTTCCTGTTTCTCCGTTTTCCACTACATTCTTCGGCGATAAGCTCATTCCAACACACACAGAGAGAGACGTTCACAGATGGCTGGTACACTCTAAAATGATACACTCTGTTTCAGTTTGTCTGGTCATGTTTGCCCTGGCAGATTTCCTCTCCGTCTCTGCTTCTTTATTGTGCGGTCTCTGTCTTTTTCACATCCCCCACATGTTTTAAATGTGTGTGTGATTTTTCTCCTCAGCCACATGACATGATGTCACCTCTCCGTGCTCCGTTCTTACACAGTGTGGTAGGCTCGGGTTGCAGGAAGTTTTAACTGTCACACTCAGGTTGCTGAAACCTTAACAGAAAGAGGGAAAAGAAGTAGAGAACTGACGTGAAAGGGATTCAGACGGATTTAAAACTAAAGCAGCCAAAGTACACACACACTTAACTTCAATCCCCTAAAGACTCAGTTTAACCAGAAAGGATAAGGATGACACTTTTCTTACTGTTAACGAATACCATAAAACAATTCCTACTAACATGCCTGGTTATCATAAGCCTGTTAAACTTTATTTCACAGCACCACAGAACACAGTCATTTTTAGAAACTGCTAAAAGCAATCAGGTTAGACAATTCATGGGCCCTGTTGTTACTCTGACACACACACACACACACACACACACACACACACACACAGAGACTTTAAATAGCTTTGAATAGAACACGTAATTTACTCCAGTTTGATCTGATTTAGTGTCAATGAGAAAAATAAAGAAACACAGAAGCCTTTACCACTAGTGCCTTACCCCAGTGCCAAACGTACGGTCTTAAAAAATAAAATTTACCCAGCACGGACAAACTAATGTCACTCCACGGAGAGCTCCACATTCCCACAATGAGCTTTCTTTGGCTGCAGTGCTGCCCTCAACTCTGCCTTTAGCTCTGACTGCGTGACACAGCCACAGAAAAATTAGGCTATCTGAAGGGGTTTTGTATTGGCAACTTTGGCTGGAAGAAAATGATGTATATGTGCTGCCATATAGCAACACAGCAATATTTACTGCTGAAAAACAAAGTAAAGACGTGCAGCAACAATGTCCCCGGGGCAGCCTGACGTCAGTTACACCTCATTTATTTTCCTCCGACCTGCGTGGATACTGGCTTCCTGGCAGCCATTGTTCGGTTCCCGTCAGATAACAATCTCCCAGTGCTCGTAGCCAAGCATCAGTATTGCCTTCTCTGCAGTACTGGACGCAGTACTTTAAGTATATGTAAAGTATCTTTACAAAGTTTGACTCTTCAGGTAAAAGCAAAAACAGGAACAGGAGCAGGATAGAGAGCACCAACTCTTCCTTATTAGGAAGTATCAGAAAGGTGGAGGGAAAACAGAAGGCAACATGTAAAAACTGGACCTTGCCTTTATCTGGCAGGACTGGCTATCTTCCAGTGATGGATGAGTAACCTCACCACACCCTTAAAGAGACAAGACTACAAAGAAGTTGTTTCATCAGCTTTAATAACCACAGCACCTTTGACCTCAGCTTCCATCAAACAGCAGCCTGAGACCGGGTAACAAATTAAAGTAAGGCTTCCTTTCGAACATCATAAAAAAGTATAAATGCTGCCGTGAAATGTTTGCTTGTACAGTACTACCTGGTTGTGTTTGAGACTTAATGATTAATTAATAGACTGAATTATGCCATAAATATTGTTTTATGGGCTTTCCCGGTCTGAGGACAAAAAGCAACTTTTGTTTAAACAATTAAGCTGAAACTGGAACATCCATGATGTAGCAGCTCATCGAGATCCATCAGAATTTAGAGGTCACTGTAATGAAGTACAGAAAGAACGTGATAAGTTTTCTTGCCAATGCTTTGTTGTATTGCACAAACTTATGAGAATTAAAATCAGTCATATTAAGTCAAGGGGGCTCACAAACAGTCATATCCAGCACAAATTAATCTTAAACACCACCGAATGAAAGTGTTTTGAGTTCAGGAATGCTGTGACTGCATGTTCAGTAGTAACCATGGCCACAAAAAGCATTAAAGTACAAGAACGCATCAGCATGTCACAGCATTGACCGTATTACTCGTGTTAGTGTAACTGTGATAGGAAGGCCCCAGCCACACCTGCCTATTGTGGAAGTCATCCAATAGGACCACTCCCTCCATGATCATGATCATCGTCATTTAACAGGATACATGTGCTGTGCAACATGTGTGACAAAGTAATTTTCATTCTTTATCAGCATCAAGAATCTGATGTTCACTGCTGTTGAAGATTGTTCAATACTTCAGCAGCAAAATGTGTTGAAACTGTGAGTAACTGTAAGCACGAGGGTTATGCTGTGAAAGTAGAAAAGAAGAAGAAAGGGGAAATGACAAATGTGACGTTGTGCCTAATTTGGGTGAAGACCCATTAGGTGTTCATTGTGTGTTAAGTTTGATTAAATACTGAACAGTAGGGGGAGCAGTGGTTCATGTCAGCTGTGGACGAACAGAAGGGCAGATGGATGGAGGACCGGTGCCTTGCCATGAGTCTTTCAGCCAGATGAGCTAAAGAATAGATGTTTAAATTAAGGAGTCAAGTATTTCTAAAGTAGTGTTCTAGCCATGATGACAGTGTGACCTCTGGAAGTGAAATATGATGGTCCATACTATTTTGGCAAATATGGAAATGCAGACTCTTGAGGTTCCTACAGGATGAACTCAAAGAGGATCTTTTTTTTGTAATTCTGCATGAAATATTTGATCTTGGCTCTTCCTTTACCTTTCCTTTGGCACCCTCTTCAGGCCAAAGGTCAGTGTGTCCAGTATAAATACTAATTTAGCTGACATTTAGCAAAACATGCTAGTGTTACATCAGCATGTTACCATGCTGACATTAGTGTTTAGCTAAAAGCACTGTTATGGCGAGTATATACATTCACAACCACTTCATTAAGAACACCTGTTCAACTTCTCATTAACACAAATATCTAATCAGCCAATCAGACGGTCAAAC